>JASDQU010738343.1:26520-39812 GCA_032191745.1 Picea mariana | reverse complement strand
CAAAATGTCCTCCCGCGATGCCTTCATGTTCTTCTAAAAGAATCAATGGTCTTTCTACCTCCATAATGCATCTCGCCAAGATCTCATTTGGTCCCTTATTATATAAATGTCCAGCTATAATTTGAAAATATGCAGTGCAGACTACTAATTGTTTCTTTTGAATGACTGTATACTCACGATGTGCCATTCCTATGGACAGGAAATGGACTATATCGATGAAGTGATCATTGAATTTTCTGATGGCCAACAAATGTGCATTTGGTAGTGTATCATCCAAACTGGTAGGTTCCTCTCCATGTTCTAACCTAGATACGTGGTTAGGTCCCTTATACATTCTCCCTGGCTTGACCACAATTTGAAAGTCATATTCTTGGAATAATAATAGCCATCTACATATTCTTCCCCCCAAAGCTAGATTGTTGACTAAGTACTTCAATGCAAAATGGTCAATAAACATCTTAAAATGTCCTCGCAACAAATAGTGTCTAAACTTATGCAACGCATATACCATGGCTAAGACTTCTCGTTCAGTGGTAGTATAATTTATTTCAGATGTAGAAATCTTCCTGCTAGCAAATGGATCATGTAAACATGCATCATTCAATTTCCTTAGATCTACACAGATTCTGATTTCTCCCGACTTCTTATCTTGGACCACCATAGGGATTATCCATTCAGACTCTTCAATAGTTTCTATGATTCCTTCTTCCAACATTGTATCCAATTCAATATTAACTTTCTTCTTGTACTGGGTATTTAGTCTGTAAGGTCTCTTCTTGACGGGCCTTGCATCTAGTTTCAAAGAAATCTTCATTTCTTCAATGGGCCCTTTAATGCCCTTCATGTCTGTCAACTTAGTTGGAAACAAGTTCTAGTATTCATGGAATATTTTTGTAATCTTCTTAATAGTAGCATCATCTCAATAGTCTCCAACATTTGCCAACTTAGGTGATTTCTTTGTTCCAATACTAACCTTATTAATTTTAATAGGCTGCCCAATAAAAGGTAATTTGATCTGTGGCCCTTATATGTCTCTTTTTACTTCAGTTTCTACATTTTTTACATCCCTAGGGTCATCATCCTCATCAACAATAATATTATAACAACCCTGTAACCGTTGAAGAAGCGCAGTCCACTCATATTCTTCTTGGTCAAGAGGAGGGTTAGGTGCCTTGTCAAATACCTTTGTCTTATAATTTGTAAGGCCTTATATAATGTGGGGTACTAACTTTCAAATAATAACGTAGATATAAATTTATGGGTCATACCATACCAATCTGTAGTGATGAAGTTCAATTTTGCATGAAGATACCTATTCATAGGCCTAGTATATAAGGTGTTAATGAACTTATATACCCACTTCTCTTTAGGAATGATGCTCTAGGCTTCCTCAAAACTTCTCACATGTTTCTTAGGACAACTCTGACATGTGTACCAAACTTTGCAACCCTCATCTTGGTCTAAAAGAAATCGTCATCAAAGTGCGACATTGTACCCACTCCATAATGTTCTTCTTGTGTGTTTCCAACCCTCTCGTAGGTGTTTCTTTCAAGGCTTCATCTAGTGCCAACAACCTCTATTGTGCTGGTACAATTCCTTCAAATTCAAATAAAAATGTCTCTAAATTATTCAAGCCATTGAATGTAGGAAGATTACTTACTTCTGTGCCAATCTAGCAAACTGCTCTGATCAATCTGGCACAACTCCATGTAGACAATTCATGCATTTTGTTCCGCCAATTTTTCAATGCTTCTTATGAATCTGATGAGCATGCACTTTCACTTTGCCAACTGATATTTACATCTATTGTGGGATTAATGTAATCATGTTGTCCTACTGTCAGTTTATAGATGTTCTCTAGATCATAGGTGCGGTATTCTTATCTTATAGTTTTTGTGTATCTGCAACTTTCATTAGGATCAAGAGGTGCAGTGACCCTAATCCTGTCACTTTCAAATGTCATTCTTCTCTTTTTTAGGTCAACAACATTTGAATTGTTGAAAGTGAAATCAATTCCTAGCAATGCAGGGTAGGGGTAGCTATCATCAACAATCTCAATCACTTTGAAGTCTGCAAATGTCCCCACTCCGTCAATGTCCACAAGGACATTATCTACTCTTCCAAAGGGGGTCACCACATGCTGATTAGCCATCTTGAGCCTGATAGGAGAGTAAATCAACCTAGTTTTTCCCATCAATGCCAAAGTTTGATTCGTCATAACATTTAATTATGATCCCAAGTTGATGACCACATAGTCTATGTCATAGTCTCCAATGTGAGAACTATGGTGTAATTCCTCTCTTTCCCTCATTTTTCTAGATACTTAATTCATAGCTCTACTCAGTAGAGGATCTATTCTCCCAATTTCATATTGTCTTATCAGGTGTTGTATTTCTTGCACAACTCTTTCATATTTAATCAAATTGATGCAAGTATAAAATAATTCCATAAGATTTCTTACCTCTTTTCCTTGTCTATCTAGGGCAGACTAATCAAATGTTGGAGGCATGTTCTCCTACAAATTCTCTTCTTGCTTATTAAAAAACATGTTTTTCTTTCCTTGGATCAAGCAAGGGTGTCATCTCTGAAGCTCTTTTGATCCCTGATCCATCTGTGGTCTTTCTTGGAGTCACCCTGTCTTCTCCTATGATAATTCCTCCTCTAGTAAACACAGTGACTCTAGGATCATCACTGCAAGGTTCAACTGATATTAGTTGGACTTGTTGGTTTCCACCTCGTCTTTCCTGATTTTTTTCTAATAATACTAGACATTCTTCAATTACATGGTCAAATGAATTACAATAGTTTCAAGTAGTACAAGGGTTCTAACAATCCCTTGCCAAATGACTTGGTTGGGTGTAGTTATACAAAATGATCTAACCTTGACCTTGACCCATTCCTCCTCCTCATCCTCTTCCTCTGAATCACCCACAAGGGTTGAAGTTTCCTCTACCTGGGGAATTGAACTATGCAATATTTCCTTCTGACTGTAATTCTCATTCAAATATATATGTATCCCTTGACCTTTCATGCATGAGGTCATAAGACCTATATTCCTTCTCATAATGCCCCACATATTTACAAAATGTGCAATAAAGGTTGGTGGGTGTCTGGACATATTTTTGCATATAATAACATTCACCAGGGTATGTCTATTTATACATACCTCACACCATGGTAAAGTAGCCTACTTTAAAGGGTTAGGTGCTCCAAAGGACAAGTATTCATTAAATAAAGGATAGTTCTCTTTTTCATGGACGTGTTCTTTACATCTGATACACCAGATATATTCACTTTTCTCTTTTCTTTTTTCCTTCTTCATATCTTCAACCTGTAAAGATAAACTAGTTAGTTGATTCAAAATATGTCTCATACCTGGACTGGATTCTCCTATAGGGGATGATTCTAGTTTCATGGAAATCTCCAGACCTTCATCCTATGATGTGACATTCTGTTGCATCAGAGGAACTCTAATCTGTGGAAGGAGGGCAATGATAAACCATTCCTTATGCCATTTGTCTGGGATTTGAAAACTTAAATGGTCTGTCAAGGTATTAAACCTTTGATCAAACACCCAAACAAGTTCAATCACCTTTTTCTTGATTTCCTTTAACTCTGTAATGCACCTTGACTCTGACTTAGGCTTCTTGAACTCTGCATTCAATGCGGTCTTAATGTCACTCAGGGGTTTAGGTTGTACAGATATTATAACAAAATTCATGTGCCATCTCAGGGCGCGGTCCCTCAAGGTAGTACTAAACTAATCTCTCTTAACAACTTCATTGGTGACTTTATTAATGATCCATACATATTCACATAAGAACCATTGATGGTCGAGATCCACAGATCCATCTCCTCTAAAAATGGGTAGACTCTTTTCATCTGCCATGGTATTTCCTAGGTTTCTTGATTGAGTATGTGATAAACTTCATGTAATAGTACTATGAGTTCTTTGATCAATCTAGTTACTCTGACTACTTAATCCGTCTGAAACAACAGGAGGAGAAATAATACTTACTTCGACAGTAGGCGCAGTCCCTGAAGTTTCTGGTTCCCCTCAACAAAGTTCTTCAGTCTCTACTTCCTCTGCTCTTGCGGACTCTAAATACTCTTCTTCTGTTAGATCTTCTTCTTCTCCATTGTAGAATCCCTCATCTTTGTAACTTTTCCTAAACTGGTTCAAAAGAGGAACCTCTCTGAATGATCTCCCACTGCACGTGTGTCCAGCCTTTTTGTCGTTGTTTTTGTCTCAATTCTTGAACAATAGCTTTAAAATCCGACAGATTACTGTATCTTTAGGATATTCTTCTCATGCAATAAAATATTAATCTTTAACTTCAAGAAGTGTAGAAACTTCCCTCTACGTGCCTTGAAGAAATACCTCTCTGCTTGGCTATAATATTCCACTTTGTCAATAGCAAACTCAGTAATGTACCCTCCAATAGTATTATCAAACCAAATATCTACTACTCTAGACACAACATTATCAACTCTCTTGACTTTCTTGATCAACACTGACATCCAAACCACAGGTGGTATAGATCTAATTTCAAATTGAGTGTCTTCTAGTCTAGCTAACCACTTGTATAACTCCTTATGAATTCCTGTAAAGAAAATTTTGTACACATCCATAAAGATGTACCTCCCCAACCAGGCTTTTGTACTAATTCTACGGTTCTTCTTCTGAGCTACGACGGAGTCCCTTTCTTGTTCTTCTATCCAGTTCTGAATTTTTGTCTTCGATGTAAACCACCTTGACATTCACTCAAGAAGATCCCGGTCCCGACAACAGAACCATTTGCTGGAACAGGGGCAGACCGAGGGTTCAACTCAAACATCACACCAACAAACCCTAACTACTGGCCCTTTCAGAAACACCTACGAAGAAAATGAAGTGTCACCCAAAGTAGCAATAGGGGGTTGCAGGACACATGTGTCTACAACTAGAGGAAAGGAAAAAACATTCTAGAACAACAACGCAATGTAACATAGAGATTCTTTAACAGTCTTATACTTGGCTCTGTGAAGTTAGATTATATCTTCTATCTTTAATATGGAAACAACAATGCAATAACAATATAACAAATAGAAAATATCATATCATAAACCACAAAGAACAACAACATTTACGTGGTTCACCCTCTCCCTAGTGATACATCCACATAAATGTGTTTCTTGATATATTAGATGAAAACATATAGCTATATCACTTAGCCGCAGATATCTCTCTTTCTTCCTCTCTATCTTTGCTTCCCTGCGCACCCAGCTATAGGATTGATATTCACACCCAAATAAAGATCCATAATACATAATTCTCTTACAAACACTTCTCTCTCTCAATATTTCTAACAACGATGACAACAACAATAATCAACAACAACCAATGACCAACAATGATAAAAAACCAAAGACAACCCTCTCGACTCTTCTAGAACTTTATTTATACATTTCATGACTCTTGGACAACCTTAGACCGAAGCCCAAGTGTCAAAACCCTAGATCTAAAAATCTAGATATAAAACCCTATATGCGAAAACCCTAGATCCACATAGCCCACATTTTAAGGGCTTTGCTAACATGTTTTTCCTTCTTTTATGTGAGGTTCTCCAAAGCACCCATTAGTATCTCCTTCCGCTTGTTGAGTTGTCTACGATCTATCTTCTTTGATCCTTTATCTTCCCTAATATTCTCTTTCAATGGATTTCTTTTCCTTTACTTCGATCCTTCTTTTCTTCTTCTTTAATCACTTTGACCCCTCCTTGGTTTGTGTTCCTTCCGCGCACTTCGTACTTTATCTTTCTTCTTCCTTAACCTTCTCTTTCTTTCTTAATACATAACCAAGGGCCAACAAGACCTAAAATTATCCATAGGAGTAGTTGAATTTTGGGGCCCCTAGATGAAGAAGCATGTTCTCCTACAAATTCTCTTCTTGCTTATTAAAAAATATGTTTTTCTTTCCTTGGATCAAACAATGGTGTCTTCTCTGAAGCTCTTTTGATCCCTAATCCATCTGTGGTCTTTCCTGGATTCACCCTATCTTCTCCTGTGATAATTCCTCCTCTAGTAAACACAGTGACTCTAGGATCATCACCACGAGGTTCAGCTTATATTAGTTGGACTTGTTGGTTTCCACCTCGTCTTTCCTGATTTTTTTCTAATAATAATGGACATTCTTCAATGACATGGTCAAATGAATTACAATAGTTTCAAGTAGTACAAGGGCTCTAACAATCCCTCGCCAAATGACTTGGTTGGGTGTAGTTATACGAAATGATCTAACCTTGACCTTGACCCATTCCTCCTCCTCATCCTCTTCCTCTGAATCCCCCACAAGGGTTGAAGTTTCCTCTACTTGGGGAATTGAATTGTGCAATATTTCCTTCTGACTATAATTCTCATTGAAATATATATGTATCCCTTGACCTTTCATGCATGAGGTCGTAATCCCTATATTCCTTCTCATAATGCTCCACAGATTTACAAAATGTGCAATAAAGGTTGATGGGTGTCTGGACATATTTATGCATATAATAACATTCACGAGGGCGATGTCTATTTATACATACCTCACACCATGGTAACGTAGCCTGCTTCAAAGGGTTAGGCACTCCAGAGGAAAAGTATTCATTAAATAAAGGATAGCTCTCTTTTTCATGGACCTGTTCTTTACATCTGATACACCAGATATATTCACTTTTCTCTTTTCCTTTTTCCTTCTTCATATATTCAACCTGCAAAGATAAACTAGTCAATTGATTCAAAATCTGGTTCATACCTGGACTGGATTCTCCTACAGGGGATGCTTCTAGTTTCATGGAAATCTCCAGAGCTTCATCCTATGAAGTGACCTTATGTTGCATCAGAGGAACTCTAATGTGTGGAAGGAGGGCAATGATAAACCATTCCTTATGCCGTTTGTCTAGGATTTGAAAACTTAAATGGCCTGTCAAGGTATTAAACCTTTGATCAAACACCCAAACAAGTTTAGTCAGCTTCTGCTTGATTTCCTTCAACTCTGTAATGCACCGTCACTTCAACTTAGGCTTCTTGAACTCTGCATTCAACACAGTCTTAATGTCACTCAACGGTTTAGGTTGTACATATATTGTAACAAAATTCATGTACCATCTCAGGGCGTGGTCCCTCAAGGTAGTACTAAACGGATCTCTCTTAACAGCTTCGCCGGTGACTTTATTAATGATCCATACATATTCACATAAGAACCATTGATGGTCTGGATCCTCAGATCCATATCCTCTAAAAATGGGTAGCCTCTTTTCATCTGCCATGGTATTTCCTAGGTTTCTTGATTGAGTATGTGATAAACTTCTTGTAACAGTACTATGAGTGCTTTGATTAATCTGGTTACTCTAACTACTTAATCCGTCCGAAACAATAGGAGGAGTAATAATACTTACTTCGACAGTAGGCGCAGTCCCTGAAGTTTCTGGTTCCCCTCAACAAAGTTCTTCAGTCTCTACTTCCTCTTCTCTTGCGGACTCTAAATACTCTTCGTCTGTTAGATCTGCTTCTTCTCCATTGTAGAATCCCTCATCCTTGTAACTCTACTTAAAGTGGTTCACAAGAGGAACCTCTTTGAATGATCTCCCATTGCACATGTGTCCATCCTTTTTGTCGTTGTCATTGCCTCAATTCTTGAACATTAGATTTAAAATTTGATAGATTACTGTCTCTTCAGGATATTATTCTCATGCAATAAAATATTAATCTTTAACTTCAAGAAGTGTAGAAACTTCCCTCTATGTGCCTTGAAGAAATACCTCTCTGCTTGGCTATATTATTCCACTTTGTCAATAGAAAACTCAATAATGTAACCTCCAATAGTATTATCAAACCAGAGATCTACTGCTCTAGACACAGCGTTATCAACTCTCTTGAATTTCTTGATCAACGCTGACGTCCAAACCATAGGTGTTATAGATCTGATTTCAAATTGAGTGTCTTCTAGTCTGGCTAACCACTCGTATAACTCCTTATGAACTACTGTAAAGAAAATTGTGTACACATCCATAAAGATGTACCTCCCCAACCAGGCTTTTGTACTAATTCCAGGGTTCTTCTTCTGAGCTACGATGAAGTCCCTTTCTTGTTCTTCTATCCAGTTCTAAATTTTTGTCTTCAATGGAAACCACCTTGACATTCCCTCAAGAAGATCCTGGTCCCGGAAACAGAACCATTTGTTGGAACAGGGGCAGACCGAGGGTTCAACTCAAACATCACACCAACAAACCCTAACTACTGGCCCTTTCAGAAACACCTACGAAGAAAATGAAGTGTCACCCGAAGTAGCAATAGGGGGTTTCAGGACACATGTGTCTACAACTAGAGGAAAGGAAAAAACATTCTAGAACAACAACGCAATATAACATAGAGATTCTTTAACAATCTTATACTTGGCTCTGCGAAGTTAGATTATATCTTCTATCTTTAATATAGAAACAACAACGCAATAACAATATAATAGATAGAAAATATCACAGCATAAACCACAAAGAACAACAACATTTACATGGTTCACCCTCTCCCTAGGGATACGTCCACATAAATGTGTTTATTGATATATTAGATGAAAACATATAGTTATATCACTTAGCTACAAATATCTCTCTTTCTTCCTCTCTATCATTGCTTCCCTGTGCACCCAGATGTAGGATTGATATTCATACCCAACTAAAGATCCAGAATACATAATGCTCTTACAAACACTTCTCTCTCTTAATATTTCTAACAACGACAACAACAACAATAATCAACAACAACCAATGACCAACAATGATAAAAAACCAAAGACAACCCTCTCGACTCTTCTAGAACTTTATTTATACATTTCATGACTCTTGGACAACCTTTGACCGAAGCCCGAGTGTCAAAACCCTAGATCTAAAAATCTAGATATAAAACCCTATATGCCAAAACCCTAGATCCACATAGCCCACATTTTAAGGGCTTTTCTAACATGTTTTTCCTTCTTTTATGCAAGGTGATCCAAAGCACCGATTAGTATGTTCTTCCGCTTGCTAAGTTGTCTACGATCTATCTTCTTTGATCCTTTATCTTCCCTGATATTCTCTTTCAATGGATTTCTTTTCCTTTACTTTGATCCTTCTTTTCTTCTTCTTTAATCACTTCGACCCCTCCTTGGTTTGTGTTCCTTCCACGCACTTCATACTTTGTCTTTCTTCTTCCTTAATCTTCGCTTTCTTCCTTAATACATAACCAAGGGCCAACAAGACCTAAAATTATCCATAGGAGTAGCTGAATTTTGGGGCCCCAAGAAGAGAAATGACTCCTTATCCAACTATTTGATGCATATATGTTGGCAGCCAACTTATCATATTGCTTTGTCGATTTTTAAAACGCAAAAAAAATTGCAAAGGAATTTTTTATCCACCGCCTAATTTTAATTTACGATGAATTTGATTGTTTTTTTTTTAGTGATTACTTGGTTGATCATTTTGTTTTAATATTTATTTTATTGATAAATGACTCATTTACCCATTTCAATTTCATGACTGGAAATCATGAAATTGAAATGTTTTTATAAACAAATTAACTGAACTCTAAAGGTTTTCTCCTTGTAAAATCAAACGAACTTTTCCAACACCTAAAATCACAAAACATATAAGCTTGGTGAATATGTAATCATGTGATTTTTTTTTTATAGCAGAAGGATAGAACCAAATCATGGTTGATTTATGTGATGAGTAAATAAATTTTGAAAGTTTGATTATTTCCTTAATCTTGGTGATTTTGGTCATGTTTTATTACCTTTCCATATGATATGAATGATACACTAAATTGTTCTATCACTGTGTTATCAATGTATGACCTGGCTAGTGATCGTGCTATGAAACCATTAACTCTCTATCATGTCCATTAGTGAGCATATTCATTTCATCATTTGGATGATCCTTCATAAGTAGAGAGTAGATTTTTAGGAGATGAAGTGGTTTTTGAGTTTTTTTGTCCTTCGCGATGCAAAATCTACCATTTCTTTTGGGTTGGCGTTAGCGCAGACCCATCAGTTTTTCATATTTTGGTATATCGTGTGCAATATCATGGATCCTGTGGTTATGGTGGATTTGAATGGCTCATAGGATTTTCTATCCCATGACGACGTTGTAGATGACCTTGTCCTTTTCGGTTGGGTTAATTTCATCCAGTCTTTTGAGGGTTTTAACTTGTAATTTGCACAGGCCTTTTCCAAGAATTTTGACAGTGAAAAGGCCAAGGTAGGTGACTTCTAGTTTAAGGTAAACGAATAATCTATAGCTGAAGCTAAGGGTCTATCGCAGGAAGAAGACCATTGGTTCAAAAATTTGAAAAATAAAAGGCATCCCATTGAATTTATTGTTGGTATCCAGAAAATTAGGCTACAACGTAAAAGGTACACCTATCCAGTTGTTCAAAACTCATTGGCATGGATTGATGTTGATAATTAAACAATTCGTGACCTGTGAGGGACATTATGGACTGGTGTTTTTGTTTCATATATGATTATTGATGGTCTTCCTGCGTTTTAAGTTGAATTTTCGTTTTTATTTATTTAAGAGTCTTCAGAAAATGTCCAGGTTTTATCAAAGACAAAACCCTAAATATGAGTCCATATTATTCCACCATGACCTAATTCATTTTTTGGTTAATGCCCAATTTTTGAAGATATGAGATAATTGGTAGTGTTTTCTTGTTAGGAATATCTTTGTTCCTTTGTCATTTGAACTTGCTCCTGGTTTACCTCAGAGCGTTGATGAACCTGTTGGTCCAAGTGGATCGTCCCATTCTCTGCAAAGTTTTCGAGTTGATATACAAGTCTTGAAAGACTCTTTCTTACCATTTGATACCCCAATTGATTTTCTTCCAATAGTCGAAGTCACCTCCAAAAAAGGCGATTTTGTTCCAAAGAAATCCTTGGAAGAAATTTTGGGCCTTTTAAGAGATAGGTCACCGGTCGACCTTTATCCTGTACATACCATGGTTAGTAAGGATAAAAATAAAATCAAAAGAAAGGGTAAGAAAGTCACACATGATATTAATGACCTAGATTTCAGAAATAAGAGTGGCAGACTTCTGTCGAGGATGAAAAGGAACCAATATCAGAATCTTGATAAACCCATTCCTACAATTGTTATTGAAGATACAATATTTATCAAGGGTGCAATCTCTGATTCCACTAGAGTGGATTCCCCCCAATACAATTTTGTTTCAAACCTGCCTCCTTTTTTAAGGGAACAATAGGCATTTTCAGGAATACAATATGATTTAAAAAGGGCAATGGCGCAATATAAGTCGTTGAAATCAGATAATACACGCCCTCTACCGATATTGGAACACATATATTGTGAAGAATGTTTCTCTTGGATCTAGAGGTACTCTCAAGATATCCCTTATTTTCAAGCTCAACTTAATTAGTTAATGGCTCGAAACATGGTATTGGAAAGAGAAAACATGGATCTGAGAGCTAGTGTGCAACAAACTTCCCCTAGAGCTAGAAAAATCTTCAGGAAATTCAGAGATATCGTTATCAAAAACTCATCCAACTTCAACGTTGTTATGAACTGGAAATTATCTGATGCCTCTTTTCCCAATGTTTCATGGGTAAACAAATTTCTTGGAATCAACATTTTGATAGCTTTATTATAACATAATTTGTTTTGTTTTGTTTTATTAGACTAGCTACAAAATCATAGACTATGTAGCTTGTCTATAATTAGTTTATTAGATTCTTTTTTTCTAAATTAAATTTTGTTTTTCTAAATTTTGCAAATGGTTGATAGAACGAGTGAATCATTGGAGATGCTCCAAATTTGCAAGTTTTTCATTAAAAAAAAATTCAATAATATTTTAACTATGTAACTATTTTTGAATGGTTGTTACAACAGACCTATATTTTGGTTATTTTTTGGAAAAGACTTATTAAGGAAGATCTGTCTCTACCTTAGAAGATATGAGAAACAAATCATGAACATGTTTTAAATACTAGTACTTTTCCAAAGACAAGGGTATTCTTTTTGGGACCTGAGGATGGACTTATTTTTTTTGGAATGATATGAAATACAGTGTGATTTTGGCTTTACTCGTTATGTAAATTGTATGATGTGTTTATTGTCATATTACTTTCATATTTTTCTGAACATGAAAACATATATGTTATAAATTAGCTTTATTCAGTTCAACAATTTATGTTTTCATGTTGTTCTTATATCTTGTATGGTCCATCATTCATGGTTATTATAATCCTTGTGGCTAATTAAACGTAAAAAAAGTATCTATACATTCTGATTTTATGTCGGATGTTAGAATTAGTTATATCATTTGCAGGAGATTAGAGTTGATTCCATCTCTAGATATTGAATCATATAAAGTCACATGAGAAAAACATTTGTCTTTTTGTTTCTTATAGTTTTCTTTCAAAATATAAAATTTCTTGAGTTACTTCAAGAAATATTATTCTTTCCTCTTGCCATGGTTTTTTGGTTGGTAAAGAAGTCATTGGAGCTTTCATTACACAGAAAGACAAATAAATTATTTATTTTTCTCTATCACTGATCAACATCAGGTTAGTTACTTTTCCTTTTTAGTTGATTCATTTATTGAATGAATGAATAACTATTAAATCATTCAAACTTTAAATGATTTGTTCATTACAGTTATATCATTTTGAATCTTATTCATTCATTTTGTTTTTTGTGACTATATAGTAATAGAATAAGTTCCTTAGCCTTATATCTTACTCAAAATTTGTTTTATGAGTTAAAACTTTCATCTTCATAAGTCTTTATGCAAACCTTGTATCTGTACATACATATTGTATATAGTAAGACTGTATGCTAGATATATATTTATAGATAGGTTTATCAGTTAATGTACATAGTGAGATTGCATAGATAGATTATTTGTACCTTTCTTAGTTTACTTTAGTGTTTTCACTAGCTAATGGAACCACAAAACCTGTCAGGGTAGGTTATTTTAAATGGCTTGGGTTAACTAGAAAACCTTGGACCAAATCTTCCCTTCTCATTGATGGTGTTTCATAAACACTCATTGTTCAAGGATAAATCCGTAAGTGCGGACACAAACCGATCTCCCCAGATCCACCTGGATCTGGAACAAAACGTGACAGAATATACCGCTTTCCCTAGATCTAAAGTATTGAATGGACAAGAGAAAAGGATGATGTACTTACTTTATAAAAGCTCTCCTTATCTCTGTTGATCCTCGCTCTGCTACGATGCTCTTGCGTCGTCCAATCACAACAACACAAACCAATCACA
>JASDQU010738343.1:15374-26470 GCA_032191745.1 Picea mariana | reverse complement strand
CCTTTACTTCTCTCCTTCTTTTCTTCTTCTTTAATCACTTCGACCCCTCCTCGGTTTGTGTTCCTTCCGTGCACTTCGTACTTTGTCTTTCTTCTTCCTTAATCTTTTCTTTCTTCCTTAATACATAACCAAGGGCCAACAAGACCTAAAATTATCCGTAGGAGTAGCTGAATTTTGGGGCCCCAAGAAGAGAAATGACTGCTTATCCAACTATTTCATGCATATATGTTAGCAACCAACTTATCATATTGCTTTGTCGATTTTTAAAACGCGAAAAAAATTGCAAAGGAAATTTTTATCCGCCTAATTTTAATTTACGACGAATTTGATTGTTTTTTTTTTAGTGATTACCTGGTTGATCATTTTGTTTTAATCTTTATTTTATTGATAAATGACTCATTTACCCATTTCAATTTCATGACTAGAAAGCATGAAATTGAAATGTTTTTATAAACAAATTAATTGAACTCTAGAGGTTTTCTCCTTATAAAATCAAATGAACTTTTGGAACACCTAAAATCACAAAACATATAAGCTTGGTGAATATGTGATCATGTGAATTTTGTTATATAGCATAAGGATAGAACCAAATCGTGGGTGATTTATGTGATGATTAAATAAATTTTGAAAGTTTGATTATTTCCTTACTCTTTGCGATTTTGGTCATGTTTTTATTACCTTTCCATATGATATGAATGTTACATTAAATTGTTCTATCATTGTCCTATCAATGTATGACCTTGCTAGTGACCATGCTATGAAACCATTACCTCTCTATAATTTCCATCAATAAGCATATTCATTTCATCATTTGTATGATCCTTCGTAAGTAGAGAGTAGGTTTTTAGGAGATGAAGTGGTTTTTGACTTTTTTCGTCCTTAGCGATGCAAACTCTACCATTTCTTTTGGGTTGGCGCGAGCACAGACCCCTCAGTTTTTCATATTTTGGTATATCGTGTGCAAGATCATGGCTCCTATAGTTATGGTGGATCTGAATGTCTCATAGGATTTTCTATCTTATGATGACGTTGTAGATGACCTTGTCCTTTTCGGTTGGGTTAATTTCATCCATTCTTTTGAGGGTTTTAACTTGGAATTTTCACAGGCCTTTTCCAAGAATTTCGATAGTGAAAAAGCAAAGATAGGTGACTTCTAGTTTAAGTTAAACGAATAATCCATAGTTGAAGCCAAGGGTCTGTCGCAGGAAGAATATCATTGGTTCAAAAATATGAAAAATAAAGGGCATCCCATTGAATTTATTGTTGGTATCCAAAAAATTAGGCTATAACGTAAAAGGTATGCCTATCTAGTTGTTCAAAACTCGTTGGCATGGCTTGATGTTGATAATTAAATAATGTGTTACCTGCGAAGGACATTATGGACTGGTGTTTTTGTTTCATATATGATTATTGAATGTCTTCCTAGGTTTTAAGTTGAATTTTCCTTTTTATTTACTTAAGAGTGTTCAGAAAATGTCTAGGTTTTATCAAAGACAAAACCCTAAATCTGAGTCCAACTTATTCCACCATGGCATAATTCAGTTTCTCGTTAATTCCCATTTGTTGAAGATACGAGATAATTGGTAGCGTTTTCTTGTTAGGAATATCTTTGTTCCTTTGTCGTTTGAGCTTGCTCCTGGTTTACCTCTAAGCGTTGATGAACCTATCGGTCCAAGTGTATCATCCCATTATCTTCAAAGTTTTCGAGTCGATATAAAAGTCTCAAAAGACTTTTTCTTACCATTTGATACCCTGATTGATTTTCTTCTGATAGCTGAAGTCACCTCCAAAAAATGCGATTTTGTTCCAAAGAAATCCTTGGAAGAAATTTTGAGTCTTTTAAGAGATAGGTCATTGGTCGCCCTTGATCCTATACATACCATGGTTAGTAAGGATAAAAATAAAATCAAAAGAAATGGTAAGAAAGTCACACATGACATTAGTGACCTAGATTTCAGAAATAAGAGTGGTAGACTTCTGTCGAGGATGAAAAGGAACCGATATCATAATCTTGAAAAGCCCATTCGTACAGTTGTTATTGAAGATACAATATTTATCAAGGGTGCAATCTCTGATTCCACTAGAGTGCATTCCCCCCAATACAATTTTGTTTCAAACCTGCCTCCTTTTTAAAGGGAACAATAGGCGTTTTTAGGAATATAGTATGATTTAAAAAGGGCAATGGCACACGATAAGTCATTGAACTCAGATAATACACTCCCTCTACCGATATTGGAACACATATATTGTGAAGAATGTTTCCCTTGGATCCAAAGGTACTCTCAATATATCCCTTATTTTCAAGATCAACTTAATTAGTTAATGGCTTGAAACATGGTATTGGAAAGAGAAAACATGGATCTGAGAGCCAGTGTGCAACAAACTTCCCCTAGAGCTAGCAAAATCTTCGGGAAATTAAAAGATATCATTATAAAAAACTCATCCAACTTCAACGTTATTATGAACTTGAAATTATCTGATGCCTCTTTTCCCACTGTTTAATGGGTAAACAAATTTCTTGGAATCAACATTTTCATAGATTTATTATAACATAATTTGTTTTGCTTTGTTTTATTAGACTAGCTACAAAATCATAGATTATGTAGCTTCTCTATAATTAGTTGATTAGATTCTTTTTTCTAAATTAAATTTTGATTTTCATATCAGGTTTGAAGAGGAAAAAATTGCAAATGGTTGATAGAATAAGTGAATCATTGGAGATGCTCCAAATTTGCAAGTTTTTCATTAAAAATAAATTTAATAATATTTTAACTATGTAACTATTTTTGAATGATTGTTACAACAGACCTATATTTTGGTTATTTTTTGGAAAAGACTTATTAAGGAAGATATGTCTCTACCTTACAAGATATGAGAAATAGATCATGAACACATTTTAAATATTGGTACTTTTCCAGAGACAAAGGTATTCTTTTTGGGACTTGAGGATGGACTTATTTTTTTTGGAATGATATGAAATACAGTGTGATTTTGGATTTACTCGTTATGTAAATTGTATGATGTGTTTATTGTCATATTACTTTCATATTTTTCTGATCACGCGAAAATATATGTTATAAATTAGCTTTATTCAGTTCAACAATTTATGTTTACATGTTGTTCTTATATCTTGTATGGTCCATCATTCATGGTTATTATAGTTCTTGTGGCTAATTAAACGTAAAAAGAGTATCTATACATTTTGATTTTATGTCAGATGTTAGAATTAGTTATATCATTTGCAGGAGATTGGAGTTGATTCCATCTCTAGATCTTGAATCATATAAAGTCACATGACAAAAACATTTGTCTTTCTGTTTCTTATAGATTTCTTTCAAAATATAAAATTTCTTGAGTTAGTTCAGGAAATATTATTCTTTTCCTCTTTCCATAGTTTTTTGGTTGGTAAACAAGTCATTGGAGCTTTCATTATGCAGAAAGACAAATACAATATTTATTTTTCTCTATCATTGATCAACATCATGTTAGTTACTTTTCCTTTTTAGTTGATTCATTTATTGAATGAATGAATAACTATTAAATCATTCAAACTTTAAATGCTTTTTTCATTACAGTTATATCATTTTGAATCTTATTCATTCATTTTGTTGTTTGTGACTATATAGTAATAGAATAATTTCCTTAGCCTTATATCTTACTCAAAATTTGTTTTATGAGTTAAAAAATTCATCTTCACAAGTCTTTATGCAAACATTGTATCTGTACATACATATTGTATATAGTAAGACTATATGCTAGATATATATTTATAGATAGATTTATCAGTTAATGTACATAGTGAGATTGTATAGATAGATTATTTGTACCTTTCTTAGTTTACTTTAGTGTTTTCACTAGGTAATGGAGCCACAAAACCTGTCAAGGTAGGTTATTTTAAACGACTTGGGTTAACTAGAAAACCTTGGACCGGATCTTCCCTTCTCACTGATAATGTTTCATAAATGCTCATCAACAAATGGCACTAGAATGAGGGCCTGAAAGTCATTAATGGCACAAGGAGGTCGTAAGACTCCCCCAAATAATTGTTCTCATGTCGTGACGCATAGTCTCTCAGACCCTACCATTATACCTGATCCAGCCACTATGAAAGAAGCTGCAAATGACACTCCCGTTGAACCTCTGACATTGATTCCTCAATGGATTGATGTACAAGAAATTATCCGTAATTCTCGCCAATAAATATTAAGAACCTAGGGTGCATTATCCAGACTAAGACAAACTGGTGGAGAATCAAATCATCCCCTTGATTTTTCCAATCAACAAGAAGATCCTCTTAGCACTAGTATACCTAATAAAAAATTAAGTGATACTATTATTGATCCTTTTGAAGCACTAATCCAAGGTCCTAGAGGATCTGGTCTTCCCCCATCCCCACCTGGGTCTTCTCCACACTCTTCAAGAGGAGAATCCTTTGGTGAAGGAAGTTGTTCGTCTAGGAAATCTCAAAATTCACCTACACGAACTCCCATGGCTAACTAAAACAATACCACCAGACCTTGGCTCAATCAATATACCATGGAAGTACCTGGAGCTCAACATCCATTACCCAAACATCCTGAAAAGTGGTTAACCAAATTTGACCCTGATTCGAAGAAATCAGTCGAGGATCATATCAAAAAATTCATGTTAGTTATTAGGCTTCGACACATTGAACATGAGGACATCGTGTGTATGATATTCCCTTACACCTTTGAAGGAAATTCCTCCATGTGGTATTTTTCACAACAACCCCAAACTATTGTTTCTTGGGACAAGTTTGAGACATTTTTCTTAGAAAAGTTTGGGGACGAAAAATCTCCAAAAGTTTTAGTAATGAAATTGTCCAACATGAAAATGAACCCAAAATAAAAATTCAAGGATTTCAATAAGAGATTCCTTACTCTTAAAAATAAAATCCCTACAAAATCGATGCCTGCTGAAAACTTGATTATTGCATACTATGCTAAATCCCTACATCATAATATAACTATATGGGTTAAGAGGTCTAAGAAAAACACATTACTAGAAGATTTTGAGGAGGCAATACTCATTGAAAAGGATATTCTTATTTTAAAGGATAATGTAAATGTGGAATCTAAATCAACTTCCTCTTCTAAAAAGAAAATAGAAATCCTTACCAGATCTTCCCCAAATAAAAAAGAAGAATAAATGTTAGACTTGGAGGGTTTACATAAATCCTTTCATAAGTTATCTAATCAAGTCATAGACTTCAAAATATTTGTTGAAGAAGCATATTCAAGTAAAGAGAATTTTATACCACCTTTTAGGAGACCTCTTCCTCCAAATAGACCATATCTGACTATAGAAGGTCTGAATTTTCAAGGGTTACAATATGCTTTACAAGCAATATTATATGGAAATGATAGTTTTGTTTTTGTCCCATCTGAAAACCAAAATGATGCTGGTGAAGAAGAAACACCTGATGAGGAGGAATCATCTCCCCCATTCTTTGAACATCTTTCTGCCGATATTTTCCAAGCTAATTTTGAAACTGTCCATAAAAACCAACACCCATACAACACTCGAAGTAAGGTGCAAAACACATCTTCACCTGAGACAAGTAAGAATACAGTGTCAAGAAATCCAAAACAGGTTGAAACATCACGAAATATCGTTTCCCTAGATTTAAAATATGATCTTGTTGAATATCTTAAAAAACTAAGGAAAAATATATCGATTTTTGAACTGCTTAAATTCCCTCTCATCCTATAGAAAATGTTGCGAAGTATAGATGATAATACTAAAAAGAATGATCCTCTAAATAAAAAATCAGTAGAAAATGGCGTAAACAAAGAAAAGGATGTCGTGAACAAAAGACCACCTGAAGATCATAATAAAAAAGACACACCAGATAAAACTATAGGGAATTTAGATAAAATAATTTCAGATACATTAGAAAAAAATCAACGGATTTCTACCCCCACACCATGAAAGAATGTACCACCATTCCTGTTAAATTTCAAAATCTTCAACATAAATGTGCATAATTGTATGGTTGATTCGGGGGCCTCATCAAATGTAATGCCTTTGTCTATTTTTTAGAAGATTAATGTTGAAGTCAAACCTTCCAATTTGAAAATTATTCAGTTAGATAGAACTAATGTCACGGTTTTTGGTGAACTTAAATATGTATTGATTAGATTGTCATCTAACTCCAAAAGTGCACCAGGTAATTGACATAGTTTGCGTTGATATTCTAGAAGTTTATGGTTTTTTCTTAAGCAGATATTGGTCCGAACAATTACATGGTTTTTTTGCTACAAATTGGTCTCATCAGTGGTTACCAAAAAATGGTCGGCCTAACAAGATCATAATTAATAGGGAATGTTATCTGAAGTACACTGTTACAAATCTAAATGATTTGAATGAGCCTTTTATCATTGGTGTAAGAAAAATTGAAGCTAAAGGTATGAACACTTTCTTTGGGAATTTCGTGACTGAAATATCCACTATTACAAACCTAGATCAACAATATGAAATATCAACCCATACTCAGGCAACAATATTGAAAAATGATGCTAACATTGTTGATGATTATGAAATATGGTCTTTATACTTTGATGGTTCTAAATCTCATGATTGTTTTGGTGTTGGTTTTGTTTTGATTGGCCCCAAAGGGAATAATACATTCATTTCATGTAGATTAGAATTTGAGTGTATAAACAACACAACAAAATATGAAGCACTCATATAGGGACTAAAGAAGGCACTAGATCTTAAGGTGGAAATATTGATGGTATTTGGTGATTATGAAATTGTAGTTAAACATGTAAAAAATGTTATTCATTGTTTATCACCTCATCTCAAAAGCTACCAAACTGAGGTATGGAACTTAATCCATAAATTTGTCTCTTTTAACATAATTTCTATTCTTAGATCTAGTAATTTCGAAGAAGAATTATTGGCTAATGTCACGTCAAAATTATTACCTGTTGAAGGCTTTTCTCATAATGCATTTTCTATTGAATTGATGTTCAGGCCATCGATCCCCAACAATATTACCAATTGGTGAGTTTTCGATGATGACCAACAAATCATAAATGTTCTACATATGGAAGACACTTTCCAAGATGTTGTCATTTTTGAAAGTACTCACAATGAAAAATTTTGTGATTTTTCAGTAATATATGACCCTCATTCTACTGAAACATGATCTGATCTAGTAAAATCTATCCCTAAATATATCATTATATTAGAAAAGTGTTATGATTTACAGGACAAGTTTAGGGGAGTGGTTAATTTCAAAACAAACAGTTCCTCATTATTTTATGAGACTATAAACATAGGAATGCAAGATAATCCTCATAATATTAATATGGGAAAAGGGTGTTCTCAATAATAAATATCAGCATTCATAAAAATTTTAAAGAATTTAAAGACTTATTTTCTTGGAAATACAATGATTTGAAAACCTTTGATCCAAACATAATACAACATGTAATTCCTATGAAGCCACAAACCCAACCATTTCAGTAAAAAATTAGGAAAATGCATTCTAAATTAGAACCCACGGTGAAAAAGGAACTAAATAAATTATTAATTGCCAAAATCATTTTTTAGGTTTGGCATACTCAATGGGTATCCAACTTGGTCCTCGTAAGAAAGAAGAATGGAGAAATTCGGCTCTGTGTTGATTTTCGTAACTTAAACCAAGCCTCTGATAAAGAAAACTATCATGTTTGTCCAATGGAATAAATCTTTCAACAGGTGTCCAGTTCTGAAAGGATATCTTTATTAGATGGTTTTTCAGGGTACAACCAGGCCCTTATGTCTCCATCAGATCATTTAAAATCCACATTTTGAACCCATTGGGGCACCTATGCCTATTGAAAAATTCCTTTTGTATTGATTAATGTCAGAGCCACTTTCTAGAGGGAAATGGATATTTCTTTTCATGGCCTTATCAACTAGTTGGTTTTTGTCTACCTAGATGATGCCACTGTCTTTTAAAAGAACAAAAAAGATCACTTATCACATCTTAGGGATGTACTAGAATGTTGTCATAAGTTCGGTATTTCACTAAATCCCAAGAAATCACTTTTTGCAGTAGAGCAAGGAAGATTAATTGGATTTATAGTTTCAAAGTATGGAATTATAATAGACCCCAAACGAACTCAAGATATTTCCAACCTTCCTCCACCTTCTTCCAAAAAGGAAATTGAATCTTTTCTGGGTAAAATAAATTTTGTGAGACCCTTTGTTCCAAGTTTTTCTGAGATGGTTAGGCCTCTACAAAACCTGATTAAAATGGATGTTCCTTTTAAATGGGGACCACAAGATAACCTATCTTTTAATTCCATTAGAAAATCTATAACTGAATCCCCCTCATTAATGAGTCTTGATTTCTCTAAAGACTTCACTCTTTACACTTTTGCATTAGACAGATCGTATGTTGATGTGCTTACTCAGAAAAATGTTGAAAATAATGAAATAGCCATTTCATTTATGAGTTCTTATTTTAAAGGAGAAGAACTGAATTATCCTGAAGTAGATAAAAAAGAATACGTTGTTTTTAAGGAAGTTAAACATTCCAGACATCATCTGTTGAAATCTAGGATAAAAGTCATTGTTACTTCCCCTGTTGTAAGAAATATGTTAGTTTAGAAGGAACTTGGGGAGAAAAGGGATAATTGGATGACCTTGCTTCAAGAGTACGATCTTGAAATCGTACCTACAAAAATTGTTAGAGGCCAAGGCCTTTGCAAAATAGTGGTTTAGTCGGTTGAAATGATAGAAAATCATCCAACAGCACTAGCTGAAAAATCGCATAATGAAACAGAAGTATGCTATAAAAAAACTATGCCTAATTCATGGTATAATGATATCATATTTTATTTGCTGCACCTAACTACTCCTAGAAATCTTTATCCAAAAAACAGAAGAGGGATAAGGCTCATATATGCGTGTTTTCAATTGATTAATGATGTATTGTTTCGGAACAATTTTGATGGTGTATTTTTGTGTTGTCTAGAAAATGAATAATCTGAAAAGGTATTATTTGAGTTACATTCCAGTGATGTCGGGGGTCATTTTGGTGGAGATAAAACTTCCCACAATGTACTTAAGTTTGGTTACTATTGTCACACATTATTTAAAGATGCTCATACTATGTCTCACAAATGTATAATTTGTCAAAAAGTTGCAGGATAATTCAAGAAGGTTGCATTTCCCTTATAGCTCATTATAGTAGATACACCATTCTAGCAGTGGGGCCTAGATATCATAAGACCAATTAACCCACCTTCTCCTCAACAACACAAATATATTCTCACAACAATAGATTATTTTACAAGATGGTTTGAAGATTTATTGTTAAGGCTAGTAAACACTAATTAGGTATTTTTTTTCTTGAATTCTCATATTATCACACGTTTCAGAATGGATGAATGTTTAGTTTTCAATAATTCTTCTTATATTTCCTCCTTGGACATGAATGTATTTTCTCTTGAAAAGGTTATTAAGATAAAATACTCCTCTAGTTATTATCCTCAAGGAAATGGCTTGGCTGAGTCAACAAACAAAAATATGATAAAAATAATGAAAAGAACACTGTTAAAAAATCACAAAAATTGGCACAATGCATTATATAACGCACTATGGGTTGACAGGGTCACCCCAAAAGAATCCATCAGTAATTATCCTTTCTTCATCGTATACAAAACATAAGATATCCTTCCTCCTCACGTCTTTCTCCCTTCACTTTAGTTATCTCAGAAACTTGAGGAAGAATGTCCCTCTTTACAGATTTGAATAAACGCTTTACTGAAATTAGAAGAAGTTAGGACACAAGCAAAGAAAAAATTAGACCAACACCAAAAAATTGTTAAAAACTGGTTTGATACAAGTTCATCCTCGAATAGAAACTTTGATGTAGGATATTTGGTTCTCAAATGGGACAAATCACATGACGATAAAGGAGAACATAGTAAGTTTCAAAATTTGTGGTTGGGACCTTTTGTCATTGCAGAAAAATTGGGTCCTAGCTCTTTTCGTTTGCAAAACTTGGAGGGACAGCTAGAGACATTCTTGGTGAATGGTCAGACTCTCAAGAAATACTTCTCCTGAGAGGAACAATACCTACCCCCTGTATATATCCCTAGCTATTTATATTTGTGTTTTCTAATTGATTATTTTTGTTGCTTTCTTTGTTTTCTTTTATTTTTAAAGTTATTTATGACTCACAATCCATTATTGAAGAGAATTTTCATAATCAAATTTATCACTGACAACAACCTAAAATAGTTAAAGAATATTCAATATTAAGGTTTACCTTAGATGATTTGTTTATAAGACAACCATTCTAGAAGCCTTTTCCAGAATATTATTCCTAAAATTTTGTCAAGATCTTGGGGAAGTACAATCACCTTTAAAAATTTTACACCATCCTAGTTCTAATGAGATCACCTTAATGCACTTCCCCATCCTCTAGATGTTTTCTTGATTGAAATATAAATGTATAAAACATGATTAAAATGACTGGTTCTTAAAGAATATATATATATATATATATATATATATATATATATATATATATTAAAGATCGATCATATATATGCTTGGTTATCAAATCTCCAGTATCTCCCCACTCTCTTGTAATTAGGAAATATCAAAATTATATCATTATAAACAACTAAGGAGAGTTGGAAACACTTCAGGGTGTGGGAAATGTATGTAAACCTGCCAGGGTATTGAATAGGTCGGCTGGCATCAATTAAATGTGAAGATGATACCATGACAACTTCACTCAGGTACTAAACGGGCCTGCTGGCAGTGAAGGAAGGTATGTTTTATAACTTGATCATATATCAAAAGTTTTATATCATGGATAGACAACTCTTGGAAGGGACTAAAGTACTTTAATGGGTTAAGTGACATCCATGTTGAGGTTATGAATGTCTACTGGCAACAGTGGTCCTATCAATGGTATTGAAGCTACCTTTATAAATATTGTCTCCTTTTGATCAAAACTAAATTTCAGGTTATAATCCTCTGTTAGAGAACTCTTTTTAGTATGATTGTATTAATTTTTTTGAGCTAATCTTAATACTTTTAATCTTGGATTTTGATATGCTTCA
>JASDQU010738342.1:122793-133077 GCA_032191745.1 Picea mariana | reverse complement strand
GTCCATGAATATCTAGTGGCATGAAATTGCTATCATCTGGTCACCAAACCAGGGTAATGGCTCTCAGTTGCATGGTTGAGAGAAAGGGGGTCTCATCACAAGCCAACATTCTCATTTCCACTAGGTGTTTGCGGGTGACATTGCCATCATCTGGTCACCACGCCAGGGAAGTGACCTTCAACCTCTCCTTATGCTATATTGAAAGAAAATACAAATAAAGAAAGATAAAAGGCAATTGATGGGATTGGAAAAAGCGCATTGTGGATGAAGGTACCACACACCCTCTACAAAGGCACCCATGAATGGGATACTACGACCCCTTGTATTCCATAATCCCTATGCCCTTTGAGTTTGGACCCCGACCACTTCATCCACTTTACATGGCTTAGAGAGGGATCTCTTGGAAACTCTCCTTGACCTAGGGAAAAATCTACCCAATAGGACACCTCGTCAACCCTCCCATATTCAAGCTTGACAAGTCACATAATGTCTTTGAGCAGTTAATTGTTTGGTATAGTGATATTTGATGCACATGCTTAGATGGATTATTTATTGATTGGATTCACTTATCATGATGTTATGACTTGATATCCTTGGAGGGCGTGCTCATTTGTCTTTGCAGGACCTAGTTGGTGGACATTTTTGGGAGAACAAGCCTAGCTTGGGATTCCATGGGGATAAAAGTCCACAGGTTTGATGCTAAGGGCCCACATGCCGGATCATAGAGATCAAACTTGGAAGTCCTTAAATATGACTTGGAAAACATAACCTAGCCCCCACATGCCAAACATTTTTCCTAGGAGAGGCAAAACGTCTCTTCTAGAGGCATGACATCACCTAGGGGGGTTAGGGTTTGGTGGCATGGTTGATGCATTGGCACTTGGATGTTTTGAGGAGAATTGGGCTTTGAACATGAAGGGAGTAACTTGGATACTTGACATGTGGATTTGGAAAGCCTAGACACTCTCCTCCTACACTAACGAATTTCTCCTAATAACGTCCTCTAAAGGGGTGGTGTCCTTCTAAAATTAGGGTTTTCTTATGTGAAACAATGAATTTTAAGTGAATTACTTTGTAAAGGGGTAAAGATTAGGTATGTTGACCCCTAATATTGTGTTTTACCCCTTAATTTGTGGACAATCCACCTTGGTGACATTTGTATAAATAAGAGATCATAAGATCTCATTTTGACATAAGTTTCCCTCATTGTGAGAAGTATTGGTCTGAAATTTTCGCTATCTTTGGCTCTATTTGTCTCTTGTGCAATTTTTTATGTCTATCTTGATGAATGGTTGATGGAGGAGTGAGGCGCTAGCCTTGGATGATGTTTTCTAGCGTTTATGGTGGGTTATCTTGATATCTTTCTTGATTTTGGTATGGTCTTTTACTATTATGCTATCATTAATTTTCAAGTTAAGGTTTGTTGTGATAGGATCTAGGTGGGAAATATAAGGGCATACACCCCCACCATAGTATTCATCATTTATTGCTCCATCTTATTGAGTAAACAAGGGTTTTCTAAGAGAAGTATAAGGGCATACACCCTCTTAGCTTAAACCCTAGCTAGAGAAACTTGCCTTGGGAAGTAAAAGGGATTACACCCCTAAGGAGGTAGCTTCTCTAGCTCCTTCTTTATTTGACTCCATTAACCCAATAGTAAAGGCACTAGTCATACATTTTTTTTTTGCAATGGAGATATAAAATCATTGCCTCGGGAAACACAAATTTTGATCTTTTGAAAGGTTTCTCACTTGAAGTTGATTTGTGTCATGGAAAAGGAGTCTTCCCCTACTAGGGAATCCCCTCTCTCCCACTACTTTAATTTTTGTTACAAACTTTAAACTACAGCCATTAGGGCTGCATAACCCTAGCTTCTAACACTCTATTAACTACTAAACCAACCCTAGACCAACTCTCTAACTTCACTCACCTAGTCTACTAAACTGGATGCACCTTTTGGGCTACATCTTGGCACTTTTACATGGTTGATTTTGCTGCTACATGCCATTGAATTCTACAGCCATAAGGCTGCAATTTTCTGCAGAAAATACTTGTTATAAAAACTTGCTTTAATCAACCTTAAAGTGCCATTTTTCAGTCATACTTGATTCCCATACTCATTGATAATATTGTTGATTGATCTTATGCTTTACATGCTGATTTGAATGTGTCACTTGCTGATATAAACTGTCATCTATTGCTGCAAATAAGGGAAATAAAGATTAACTTTCTGATCCATACTAACATATATCATTGCAAGTTGGATTTTCTTGTGTTTCAGGCAGGTACAATCATTTGAAGAAGTAATATACCTTTGGGGCAACAATCACTTGACTCAGAAGGCATCTCTTCCCACTTTTCATTCCACTTAGACTTGACCTCTAGGGGATTCACTTACATTTCTCTCCATCTTCATCTCAATCACCCTAGGGTCACCAGGATCACCTCCCTAGACTGACCTAGTCACCCTTGAAGTGTAGGACCTACATCGAGGTGACATTGAGTGTAGGATTCCCAGGTTGTAGCTCTTGCTTTGTGGTTGGGTCGGGATTTTCCCAACCTACAACTTGCACTATAACATTTTGGCATCGTTGCTGGAGAAGATTTTGAATCTTCTTCATACCCTAATGACACTTTCGTAAGTTATCCCAAAGCCTTTCCCTTATCTTACCTGATGACTCCACCCAATGGACATTCCCTTTCCACCTTATCGACAAAGATTTTCCTAAAATCTTGTCTAGCGACTCCACCAAAGAAATGTGCAACCAACAAACCCTACAAGGGTTGTAAAGCACCATCCAAGGGGCCTAGTCCCCATAAATCCCTAGTCCCCAACAATAATTCCTCTTCTACCTCTCTTAGCCCTCCATTCTCACCTGCTATTTCAACACATCCACCTTCACCCATACCCACCTTTCCAAGCATTACTTGGATCCTGCAAAACAAAGAGGCACACAAACCTTTGGACATAACAAAGATCCCCATTTCTCCTCATAAACTCCCAAAGGACTTCAAAGAATGGTTACCCATATTTTCGTGGGAGGACCTTACTGAATCGAAAGATCACTTGTATCTTTTCCTACGTAGTTTAGAATCTTGTGACCAACATCAGGATATCACGATGAAAATTTTCTCTTACACTTTTGTTGGGAAGGCCAAGGATTGGTTTGATAACATTCCCTTAGGAACAATCACAAATTGGGATTTCTTTCAGGAACTTTTCACCAAAATATTCAAGAAAAAGAGGGATTACCAATCCTTATATAATTATCTCCACAATTGCAAAAGAAAATCAAGGGAAGATATAAAGGATTTCAATGATAGGTTTAACACCCTCTTAAGATGTTTTCCTGAGGAGTTGAAACCTCCCAAAGCTGCCATTATCAAGCTATATATATCAACTATGAAAGATCCATATGGGGCCCTGACTAGGGAACGTCCTACCACTCTGTTTTAAGATTAGGAGATAACATGTGAAATAGAAGAAAACTTAGCAAACTCTCTCATACAAGAAGAAGAGAACCCCAAGGAGGCTCTTCAGATTAATCAGATTGATGATTTTGTTTCAACAAAACTTCCTTTAGATGTCAGAATTTACCTACAAGAGGAACGAGAGAAAGTAGTTGAAAGGGAACCTCGTCTCTTGATCAACCTTTTAGAGAGAGAGAGAGAGAGAGAGAACATTAGAAAAACACCTCGCCTGCCAAATGAGATCTTGGAATTAGAAAAGAAGCAAGCCACAAAGTTGGCCGAAGTGAAATTATCACAATACTTTCAGCAAGTCTTTGCAGAACCTCTCGACAAAACAAGGTGTGAGATCAACAAAGGTAAAGAGAAAGTGTCTCTCCAAGACAATACAAAAACTGAAAATATTGTGGATCATGACAATGTAAACCATCAGGTTCTGGAAGAAGGAACAGACAACATGTTTATTTCGGTGGATTCCCCTTTCATAGATGAAGAAAGAAAATAAGGATCTTGGGGCCTAGATTTTGATGGTGCACACTCAAGTACGGGATTAGGTGCAAGGATAGTATTAAGGTCACCAGACAATGAGACCACCCTTTTTTCATGCAAACTTGAGTTTGACTGCACAAATAACATTACTGAGTACGAAGCCCTTATCCTGGGCATCAACCTAGCCATCGATATGAACATCAAGAACTTGCATGTAAAAGGGGACTCCAACCTAATTGTTCCACAAGTCAATAGGAAGTTTGCTGCAAAGAACCCAAGGTTAAAACAATATAGAGATGTTGTCTGGGATGCCATAAAAATGTTTGACAACTTTTCCATTGAGGTCATCCACAGGGAAGAAAATCACTTGGCAGATACTCTTGCTATGTCCACTTCAAACTTACAACTTTCCAAAGAAATCGATTTCTACAAGGTGGAAGTCAACTTCAGACCTTTATTACCTGACAACTTGGAATATTGGCAAGTTTTTGAAAACGACAGTCAACTTCTCCGCTTTCTACAGAATGATGGAGAATTCTCTGAAGCCCGAATAAAATTATTGGCTGAGAAGGAAAGCATCGATATCATTGATGTAGCCGAAGGGTCCCTACCCAGAGGAATTGTTCCTTTAGAAAACCTCTTCGACCAAAATGATATGTATAAAGGGAAACCTTCCAACAAAATCAATGACGAGATTGTTGAATGCAACGTTGGAACCGAAGAATCCCCAAAGTTAATCAAATTTGGTAAAGGAACAACGACTGATGAGAGAGAAAAATGACTACACTTATAAGAGAATTCAAGGATGTCTTCACTTGGTCTTACGAATATTTAAAGGCCTATCGAGAAGATGTTATACAACATGCCATTCCTCTCATTGATGGCATGAAACCTTTTAGGCAGAAGCTTAGACAAATGAACCAAAGGTTGCCCCACAAGTACATAAAGAGTTAAAAAAGATGGATGAGGCAGGAATAATTGAACCGATTAGATATTCATCATGGGTGTCTAATCCAATTATTGTAAGGAAGAAGACTGGTGAAATCAATATATGTTTAGACTTCAAAAACTTAAACCAAGCTTCACTCAAGGACAATTATCCCTTTCCAAACATGGAATATCTTTTGCAAAGGGTAACTGATGCAGAGATGATTTCCATGCTTGATGGTTTCTCAGGGTATAATCAAGTTTTGGTAAAGAAGGATGATCAACTAAAAACTGCTTTTACCACCCCTTGGGGAACCTATAAGTATTTATGAATGCATTTCAGACTCACCAATGCAGGAGCTACTTTTCAACGAGCCATGGACTATGATTTCATAGATATAATTGGAAAGCTCATAGAGATACATCAAGATGATCTAACTGCCATTTCTAAAAAGAGGGAACAACACATTCATCACTTAGAACTATCTTCCAGAGATGTAGGGAATATGACATTTCTCTCAACCCTAATAAATCAATTTTTGGTGTTGACAAGGGTAAGTTACTGGGACACATCATTTCTAAATATGGAATCACGTTAGATCCTGCGAGGGTTGAAGCCATCAAGAAAATCCCTCTCCCTAAAGACAAGAAAGCCTTGCAATCCTTCTTCGGCCGGATTATCTTTATCGGGACCTCTACACATAGCCTCTCTTTGCAACAGAAGCAAGTGGACAGGATCGTGGAAGAGTACAAAGACATCTTCTCCTCACCCACCAGGGTACTAACTGTAGATTTTAACCTTGTACAATATTTACTGCAAACATCTTTTGAGTAAAAGAACCGAAAATATACAATGATAAATACAAACATTACACAAAGATTTCCCCCCTGGAAACCCAAATCGGGAAAACCAACATATTCTATATTCATTCATAGTCATACATTTTTTACAATACAATATACATATAGGAGCCAACGACATCCAAAACCTTAACCCGATGACCTGGATTAGTCAACAACCCTAATTCCTTAACCGAAAATAGAAAACCATTGACACAAACCATGTGCTGAAAAGCCGCCCAACAATGGACACAAAAATCGAGGCGACACAAAAAATGAGGCAAAAATTCGACACATTTCTCGAGGTAAACTTTTTTTCTCGGGGGTGCTGCCCACGAACTCATGCACAGGGGGCTATTGCCCCCCTGTACGCCTGACACAATGTAGCAAACACTGACACTAGTCATGCAAAGAATATAACACATACTCAACATTCTCCCACTTCTTGTTTTCTTTGCATACATGAAGTTATAAGGTTACATAGTCAACAATCCAGGGCAACAATGCCCATGGATCCTCTACACCAAGAGAACTTCTCAGTGCTCACATATTTTGTTAATGAATCTGCAACATTCTTCAAAGTGTCCACATTCATCAACAACACTTTCTTTTCTTCAACCATGTCTCTCACAAAGTGATATTGAATATCAATATGCTTTGTCTTTGAATGATAAGCCAGATTCTTTGCCAGAAAAATTGCACTATGATTGTCACAATCTATCCTTACAACTTGATGTAGCAATCGAATACCTGAACACAATATTTGTAACCATACTTCTTTCTTACTTGCATGAGTGGTTGCCATGTATTCAACTTCTGTAGTTAAAAGTGACACTGCAACCTGTCTTTTGCTCATCCAACTGATTGCTCCTCCAAACATGTTAAATACATATCCGCTTGTAGATATCCTACGATCTAGATCTCTAGCCCAGTCTGCATGCAAAAAGAAATGTATTTTCAACACTTTGTCCAATCCCGGTCTTCCTTGGTAGCATAATCTAGCAATGCCACACAAATACCTGAAAACCATTTTTATTGATGTCCAATGCTCCTTCTCTGGTTTTGACATATACTTGCTCAAAACTCCCACTGCATGTGCAATTTCCGGTCTAGTACAGACCATTGCATACATCAAACTGCCAATTGCACTCACATATGAAACACGCGACATGTCCTCCTCCTCTTCCCGTGTCTTGGGACATTGATCCACAAATAATTTTACACCAACAAGAATAGGAACCTTGACCAGTTTACATTCCTGCATATCAAACCTCTCCAATATTGTCTCGACATATTTTCTCTGATTTAACCAGAGTTTCTTCTTTTTCCGATCTCTTTTAATTTCCATTCCCAAAATGAAATTTGAAGCTCCAAAATCCTTCATGTCAAATTTAGAGGACAACCATGTTTTCACATCCTGGATAATCTCCTTGTTGTTTCCTATCATCAACATGTCATCCACATACAAGACCAAATACATAAAATGATCACCAATTAATTTAAAATACACACATTGATCCTCTTTGCTTCTTGTGAAGCTAAGTCCCAACATATAAGTATCAAATTTTTGATACCACATCCTTGGTGATTGTTTTAAACCATACAAGGACTTTTTCAGCTTGCATACCAGCTCCTTCTTTCCCTTCACAGTAAATCCTTCTGGTTGCTTCATATAGATTTATTCTTCTAGATCCCCATGTAGGAATGTTGTCTTCACATCCATCTGTTCTACTTCAAAATCAAATGCAACAACAACATATAACATAAATCTTATAGAAGTTAACTTGGAAACAACAGAAAAAATATCACTAAAATCAATTCCCTCAACCTGGGAATAACCCTTTGCTACTAACTGAGCTTTGTATTTATCCATTTTTCCTTCTGCATTAAGCTTCATTTTAAATACCAATTTGCTGCCAATGGGCTTTCTTCCAGTCAACAAATCCACTAGATCCCAAACCTCAATCTTATCCAAGGCTTCCATTTCTTCATCCATGGCCTTTTTTCAGAGATTTCCATCCTCTGAATCCACTGCCTCCCTGACAGTTCTAGGATCATCATCAGTAATAGACAAAGAAAAATTTGAACAAAAATCAGACGGAGTATACTTTTCTGGTAGCCTTCTTTCCCGAACCAATCTCCTCAATACTGGAGTATGAGGTTCTTTTTCTTCTGATTCATGTTCTTTTGTAGAGTCCGCTTCATCATCCTTTAAATCAAATTTTATTTTCTCTGGTTCTTCCTTACTTGGTAGGACTTCTTGTTTAACAACATCATTAATTTCTCTAAATACCACATCTCGACTATACACAACCTTCTTAGCTTATGGGTTCCAAAAATTATAACCTTTGAGTCCATCTTTATACCCAATAAAGATACACTTTTCATCCTTCTTATCTAGATTACTCATATTTTCCTTTGGAACATGAACATAGGCCTCACAACCAAATACCTTGAGATGTGTGAGAGAAGGTTTCTTACCAGTCCATACCTCTTGTGGAGTCTTGTCATCCAACACCGATGAGGGTGATCTGTTGACCAGGTAACATGCAGTACCCACTGCCTCTGCCCATAATTCTTGCCCTAACCCGACACCACTAAGCATGCACCTTACTTTTTCCATCAATGTCCTGCTCATCCTTTCTCCAACTCCATTATGCTGAGGTGTATATGGAGTAGTCTTCTGCCTTGCTATACCACACTTCTTACATAATTATTCAAATTCATTCCCGTAGAACTCTCTGCCATTATCTGTCCTCAATACCTTAATTATTTTCTCTGTTTGATTCTAAAAAAGAGCCTTAAACTCTTTAAACCTGCCAAAGACTTCATATTTTTTCATAAGGAAATATATCCAAGTACCCTCGAGAATTCAGCTATAAAGGAGACATAGTACACAGATTTTCCCAATGATGGAACCGACATAGGTCCAAACACATCACTGTGAACTAGCTATAAAATTCCTTCTGTCCTCGTTGCACCAGAGAGGAATTTTACCCGATTCTACTTCCCATTTACACAATGTTCACAGAAATCAAAATCCAGAGAGCAGTTAAAAATACCTTTTACCATACCTTTACCATGTAGTAGTCGAAGACCCTTCTCTCCGATATGCCCCAGACTTTGATGTCACAACATAACCTTTTCTCCAGAGACTGTAGGAGTTCTTTCTTCTTCAACTCCAATATCAGGAACAATGGAACTATTACACCCATCACTAATAGTGCTTCCTTGCAGCTTATACAGAGTTCCAAACCGAACTCCCTTCAACAACACCATTGCTCCTCAAACCATCCTACAGGTTTCCTTTTCAAATATTGTTTTTACCCTTGCATCATCCATTTTGCTTACATAAATCAAATTTTTGGCTTATCCTGGGATGTACAAAACACCAGGTAGTGTTCTAATCCTTCCATTTATGAGACTCAACTTGACATTTCCTCGACCTATGATTCTGGTTGTCGAGTCATCACCTAAGAAAACATTACCTCCATCATATCTTTCATATTCATAGAACCACTCTTTGTTGGGAGTCATATGAAAGGATGCACCTGAGTCAACCAACCATGCCTCATGATCTGCATGTGTGCTTGAAGAAGCCAAGTACACATCCCCTCCTTCTTCCTTGGAGGTCTTTTCTTCTATAGAAGGAGATTCTTCAGATCCCTTCTTTTTCTCAACTTTGGATCTACACTGCTTCTTGTAGTGCCCTTGTTTTCCACATCTCCAACATGCCTTTACAAAATTTTTGGGAGACTTAGATCTTCCCTTAGACTTAGATATCCCACTTGAGGACTTAGATCTATTTCTTTCTTGGGAGCGTCCTCTTGCAAATAATGCATCTGTGCTCCATCCTTCCATGTTCTTCCTCTCATCTCCTCTGACAGTAAGGATGAGACAACTTCATCAAACTTCAAGGCAGTTGTATTACTACCTATGGCCACAACCAGACTATCCCACGAGTCTGTTAAAGAGCACAGTAAACTGATACACTTATCTTCATCTAAAATTTTAATCTCAACAAAAATTAACTGACTTACCATGGTATTGAAGGAATTCAAATGCTCTACCACCGAGTCTCCATCTCTCATCATTAGGTTATACAACTTCTTTCTCAGGAATAGTTTATTTACTAGGGACTTAGACTGATACAACTTCCCCAATTTATCCCATAAATATTTGGCTGTAGCTTCCTCTGACACATTCAGTAATACTAAATCTGAGAGACACAGTCGGATTGTGCTCTTCGCCTTTTGATCCAAATTTTTCCAGTCATCTGCTAAAGTTCCTATAGGTGCAGTACCTGGACCCACCGTGATCCACTGATCTTTGTCCACCAATAGATCTTCCATATTGAGCTTCCACAACTCAAAACTTTGTCCATTAAACTTCTCGATCTCCATTTTCGAACTACTTGCCATTTCTTTTCACTTGAAAAAATCAATACCATAGATCTCCCACTGTAATAAGGCTTATCACAGTCTTGAGCCAAACCCTTGACCACAAAGGTGTCCCCCTGAAGCCAACAAAGATCTGATACCAAATGTAGATTTTAACCTT
>JASDQU010738342.1:80235-95050 GCA_032191745.1 Picea mariana | reverse complement strand
CGAATAAGAAAAACAAAATGCAATGTTCAAACCAATTTTGCAAACAAATACCTAGAAAAATCATTTCCAACATTGTGTGCTCCCTCTTTATTGACATCCAAGGAGGAAGGTTATTGTTTATAACAAAAATAGGCCACACTGAGTAAATAGATCCAATCTCACCAAATGGATTGACACCATTAACTTCCAATGAAAGCCTAACATTACGAGTTTCGTCTTTAAATATTGGCCATCTTTCTTCGATGATCCTAAATGCGGAATCATATGCAGGCATTCGAAGAACACCATCTTCACTTCTATGTTGTGCATGGTAATCCATAAACTGTGCAGTGCTTTGGGACATGAAAAATCATTGCAAACATGGAATGATGAAGAACCTTGTGAGGCACCTTTGTTGTTACTTGATCGGTTCAATATCTACTAATTTGACATTGTGGGCATTTCGTTTCTGATGCATATTGTCCATAATATACAATATTATCATTCAAACATGCATCAATAGCCTTATACTCCATTCCAATATATTTCACAATGACACACAACTCTCAGTATGTGCAAGGTAAATTATTTGATGGTGGTTAGAAAAAATCACCTAATATCTACAACATAAAAAAATAACTAGTTAATGTAAATAATAGTAATAAAAAATATTGCATCATTAATTGACATTGAAATAGAGAAAAATAAAGTGAATCTTTACGTATAATATGTGATGAATTATATTATGTACCTTATGATCTGTGTGAGACAAGTGTTTGAAAAAACATTCAATACCTTCAAGTTCACCAACATCATTATAGAAAAGAGAATATTTGTTCTTGAGACTTCATAAAGGGGTTGTTCTACCTTCTCAAGAAGAGGTACATCATGAATATGATGAAAGTTTTCCTCATCGATAGGAGCAAAGATGTCCTGGATCAATCTATTTGTCCCATCATCCGGCTCAACAATATTATCGGCATCATCTTCTTCCATAGGATTGAATTGATATTCAATATCGATACCATCTTCCACATCTTGTACAATAGTATTTCTAATACTACTTGGTGGATATTTATGTGACAATGGAGACCTAGGACGATTTCTCTTTACAATTACAAACAATCAATAACATTAGTGTATATAAGAAATATTAAAACAAAATAAAATTTTATAAATACAATCAATACAAAGACATATAGAATGACTAACTTACCATGGGATGATATGTATGGGCCCCTTCACAGTGCCCATACTTCCAACAATGTATTTCAACTATTTTCCATATGAACCTTTTTCTATTCAAGCCCCTGCATTGATTGCAAAGGAAACAACATTTCCCATCACCATGTGCCTCCAATGCAACCCTTAACCTAAAAATCATCCTTTCACTCTCTTCAGGTTTTGGCATTGGGATTTCCTATATTTACAACAAAATCCACTGAAGCAATATAAGTACAATATACAAATATATTCTTATGGTACAAACATCATCGAGTATTGACCCCATATGTACTAGAGAATTAATCGATTTTCATTATAGAATTATTAAAGGTTTATAACAATAGTCAACAATTAATCAACAAATCAAAACCATACAATTCTACCACATAAGTTCCAAAGCTTCACTATAAGCAAGTAATAAAATCAAACAATAAAAGATAACTAGACCAAGACAAATTGTATTGTAATTAAATGGAATTGAGTAGACATGTTCATACCTATTTCCTAGGAAACAATTTGTGTCCCCAAATGAAAGAGGGTCTAAGGGTTAGGGATCCAATCTGGGTATTTAAAAAACAGACAAAGTAATATTAGAAATTTGTAACCTTCAAAGTACAAAATCTAAGCTATGTGTTGAATTTTCTGATTCTCAGATCTTATAGTTGTTATTTTATAATTTTAATGCAAAATTTCGTTTCATGCTATAGTTTTCATAGAATAATTATACATTGAAAATATCAACTATTACAATGTAGTGGAAATAACAAGATCTAGAAATATTAACCATGCACAATAGACACAAGAACACAAGAATTTATCCTATGAAACCCAACATTGGGAGAAAAACCAACAACCTTTCTTATATAATAATCAATTCAAGAGTTTACAAGTTTATCACCATCAAAATGGACCAAGAGATATTAAAGATTCTCCTGCCAGGCCTAACGCAACTCCCAAGAGGTAGCACACAAGATAGAATACCAAGAAATTCAAGTTGCAACGAATTTTACCTCAAATAAGACCTCCTTGAAACTTGCGCCTTCTTTTTTTAGTGAGAGATGAGTGAGTGAGTGTGTCATATGAAATGAAATGAACCTTTATTTATATTTTTCAAGTCACCTGTCTTTTTCATGTGCGGCCGACTTTTCTTCCTGGGTATTCAATTTTACTTTATTGTTTTTTGTCTTTTACTTGTGGAGGTTGACTTCTCTTCTTGGGTCTTCTATTGCTTCCTAGGGCTTATTTAATGGTTAGATGGGCATCATCTTGTCTTCTTGACACTACTTTTTTTTGGAAAGGTTGTCCTTGAGACTAGTTGATTTAATATTCTCTAGCATGCACCTAGTTGATGTGTTCATTTCCCACATATCTCCTCGAGTCTCTGTGAATCCTTGTCAAGTCACATGATCAAGGATAGAAACTACACCTCAGCCATTATCCTTAGCCAAGTCATATGGCCATTTGAGGAGAATTTTTGCATGATGCTAATACATGAAGAACATAAATGCCCTAGTCCATTCTCCTTAGCTAAGTCACATGGCAATCTGAGGAGAATGTTTTCCCAATGCATATGTCCCTCGAGTCTTTGTCGGTTCTTGTCAAGTGACATGATCAATGATAAACACTATGCCTGGGCCATTCTCCTTAGCCAAGTCACATGGCCAATATGAGAATAATGTATGGCCGATGCTGCCCAAAACATCAACACTTCCTCTTAGCAAGGGAGACATTCTGCTTGAATCCAAGCTTGTCCCTGAAGTATTCGAACTTCACTTTCAATAGAGGTGGTGAGAATGTCTCCAATCTGCTCATCTATGGATATGTACTAGAGCTTCAATACTCCCTTTTGTACCATGTCTAAGATGAATTGTTATTTGATCTCAATATGCTTCGACCAGTCATGAAATACTTGATTTTTTGAAAGCTTGACACATCTTTGGTTATGACAATGTATCAGGGTGCGCTCTAGCTATTGATCAAATAGTCATGCAAGTAGTTTTCAGAGCCATACTACTTCACAACTTGCGACACTAGCTACAATGTACTCCACTTCTATTGTACTGAGTTCTGCATGAGTCTTCTTCTTGCTAATCCAAGATATCATAGCTAATCCTAAGCTGAAGCAACACCCTGAGGTGCTCTTTTCATACACTACACTCCCTACCCAATCATAATCTATATATCCTGGCAGCTTCAATTCGCCACCTAAGACATATTTGAGGCCATATCCAACTGTACCATGCAGGTACCTCAACACATGTTTTGCCACAACCCAATGGTAGTGTTTGGACTCTACCATAAACTGGCTTAAGGTGTTTACTACAAAGCAAATATCCAGCTTGGTGTTAACCAGGTACATCAAGGATCTAATCAACTATCTGTACATAGTTGGATTCAAAAAATATGAATATGAAGTATAATCACTCAAATTCTTTAGATTTGTCTCCATAGATGTAGCCATGGACTTACAGTCCATCACACCGAATCTACACAAAATATCACATGTATATTTTGTTGGAATGTAGTTCAATACTGAGAGGGGGGTGAATCAATATTGATAACTTCTAATGATTTTTAAATAATTATTTATTAACTTTATTGATCAACAAGAAACTTCAGTAAATAACATCAATAAGTATAAACTTCAAATAAAAATTACATGTTTTATATAAAGATGGAATTTAGAGCACCAAATCTAGGAGACTACAATCCCCTTGTTAAGGGCACCAACCCTAGGAAGCACCAACTCCCTTGTTTTAGGGCACCAACCCTAGGAAGCACCAACTCCCTTCTTTCAGGGAACTAGCCCTAGGAAGCACCAACTCCCTTGTTTCAGGGAACCAACCCTAGGAAGCATCAACTCCCTTGTTTTAGGGCACCAACCCTAGGAAGCATAACCTCCCTTGCTTTAGACTTTAATTAGAAAAGGATACTAATCCTTCCTTGCTCCTCCCTTCCACCCTCACTTCATAGGTATCTTCATTTTTCCTCAATATCCTTTTAATAGGAAACTATATTAAGAATCAGATTCTCAATTCGAGCTGGTACGCCAGGCATTTTCTTGAAGTATTTTCCTTTCAATGATTATTAGATTAACACCTTCGTAGCCCTAATGCTAAGTTCTTCACTCCATAGGACCGACGTTTGTGGTCAACGACTTTATTCATATGTATGAGATTACCACTTACTACTCGTGGTATCCATTTTAGTGGCGCGGGTGATTAGAATGATTTTAGAAACCCTCTATCGGGGTATCTGTGTTCCCAGGATGCTACCACATGTCTATCGTGGAAATTTACAAACCACCTACGCAGATGCCAACCTTCTCATTAACCTCTTCTCCCTTCGACGATGCACGCTACATCTCCAGCATAGATCTATCGTCCCAATGAATGGTTAGATCTGAACCTCCCATGATCTTTATTGCCCCTCAATTTGAAGGTTGCGTTTTAATTAGGCGTTGAGTGGACGATCATGGCTTTCCTAGGTGCTTTAGATAGATCCACGGTTTGGATTTAATCAATTGTTGAGTGGACGATCCTCATTCATTTCAAAACTGGACTTTTTAATTATAATTATTTTACATGGTGGACTCGCAGACTCACATGTCTTTCTTTTCATTGCTAATCACGACGTCTAATTAGATCGACAGTTCAGATATAATCATGTGTTGAGTGGATGGCCCTCATTTATCTATGCACTTTAGATAAATGAACCATTTGGATTTAATCAACCATTGACTGGACGGTTCTCATTCATTTTAAATATGGACTTTTACTTAGAATTATTTTATGTGATGGGTTCATGGACTGTCGGACTTGCAGACTCACATGTCTTCTCGAGTGTCATCAAAATGCACACCCAACTTCTGCAGCCTCCAAAATGAACCTATACTTAGAAAAATTCTTAAGTGATTTTTCTCGGGTTCGCAGACTCTCAGACTTGAGGAATCACATGTCTTTTCGGATGTCATCAAAATGCACGCCTAAATTCTGTTACCTCCATAATGAACCATACTTAGAAATTTTTAAGTGATATCGATAAAATATGATACTTAACCAATTTTTGGTTTGCTCAGCGGACTCATGAAAAGAGATATGAGCCATCTAATCATGATTTCATTTTGATCCAGTGATCAACATTGTTTCTTCATTCTTTACCATCGATTTCTACAACTTGTATAGCTAAATACTTGTCTGGATGATAAATCCATATTAACCCTTGTTTACATCAATGACAACTTAACACCATGTCCAACAATCTCCCCCTTTGGCATTGATGGAAACACAGTAAGAACCCCTTATTTTAATCGGGTTTTACTGTTAATCCTCCCCCTTTGAAAACAGTGACAGAAGGGATCTTTCTTCGCTCCCCTTGAGATGATGCTCTCCCTGTCCATGTGCTCCTTCTTTTGATTTTATAGTTTTTAATAAGGTATGGGATTCACTCCCAATTTCTGTCTAAGATATTCAAAGGTACTTCTTGGTAGAGGTTTTGTGAATATGTTTGCATTTTGTTCTTTAGTATCAATATATTCCACTTTGACTACCTTTTGAGAAACTTGATCTCTCGGAAAATGGTATTTAATTGAGATATGCTTGGTTTTAGAATACATAACATGATTCTTAGAGATATTTATGGCACTGTTGTTGTCACAACTAATAGTGATTGGATGATCATATTTCACGTGTACATCTTCTAGGGTATGTTTCATCTAGATTACTTGTGTGCAACACGATGCAACTGTTGATATTATGGTAGCTGCGGGAGGTATTTAACTCCACGTGTAAACCTGACGAGAATAGAATACTCCGGGAAGTAAGAAGAAACCCTAATGAGTTGGATAATAACTCTCGAAGACATGTCGGCTCAAGAGGATAATTTGTATTAGGTTATTAGCCTCCAAGAGAAGAAGTCGGCCAGAAGAAATAATATATACTGAACAGACAGATACCCAGAATGAGAAGTCGGCCCATGCAATTAGCCAGAATTAGTATAAATACAGGAGGCTAGTCTTGATTATGGCAAGTCATTCTCAGAATTGCAGAGCAACACTTGTGCGCACTGCAGTGCCTAGTTTTGTGCACAGGTTTGGAGGAGAGTTGTCCTTGCAGCTGCTGCAACTAGAAGATCACGTTTTGGCTTGGACTATCTCTTGGTTAGGGTTTGGACTATTTGATCATCTCTTGTTGGTGCGCTATCCTTGGGAAAAGGTGTGCTACCCTTTGCTTGGCTATATAGCCTAGGGTTTTCTTCTGGAGTGATTCTCTGTCAAAGTTAAGGTGCTCAGAGGGTGGCTTCGGCCTATGGTTGGGTGACAATAGTGATATTGTCAATGGTAAAACGAGCACATCCATTATATTCTAACATGTTATGGGCCCACACCTCCTTCATTCAGTCTAACCACTGGAAGGAAACATAGCCATAAGGATATTAAGCTCATTGAAGAACTGTCGCTAGGGTTTCTAGCAGGAACAATCACCAAATCACTTTCGCTAGGGTTACTAGCAGGTGTAGTTGCAAAAACCCTAATCCTCTCGTTGAGGCACCTTAAGTGAAGGGATTTACCTAATTTACAGATAGATCAGTGTGCCCTAGCCTAGCGTATCTCCTGGTACTCTCAGTAAGCCAAAACGTCAAGTTTGAGTTTTTGGTCAAATCTAGGGTTAACCAAGTCAAAGCAGCCATGACTTGCTCTATGAATTCAGAGAACAAGTTAGATGGAGCTTCTAACTTTAGAGCGTGGAAGACAAGGATTGACCTCATCCTTGCCAAGAATAAAGTGTTGGATATCGTGAAAGGAAAGATCGTGGAACCAATGTTTGAAGAAGGAAAAGAGAAGGAACCACATAATGTTGCAGTTATGGAGAAGTTCAAAGATGGTGACATCAATGCCATGAGTATCATAGTGGACTCTGTAAAAGGCCACTTGATACCCTACATCTCTCATCTTGACTCATCAAAGAAGATGTATGATGCTCTAACAAACCTCTTCTCAGTCAAAAACATTGGACAAGTCATGAGTCTGAAAAATGAGATCCATGACATGAAGATAAATGATGATGACAACATAACATCATACTTTGTGAGAATCTCTCAGTTAAGAGATCAACTACAAGCCATTGAAGAGATCATTTCAGAGAAGGAATTGGTAAACATGTTACTCAATGGTCTTCCCAAGACATGGGATGCATTTGCCGCAAGCATGAACACAACGGAGGAGTATCCTACATTTGAAGAACTATGGACTTGCTGTGCTCAAGAAGAATCCAGGATCAGTGCAAAAGAGAAACCCCAAAAGAAGTACGATGATCAAGCCTTCACAACAAGATTCAACAATTTTAGGAACAAAAGGAAGTTTGGTTCAAGGAGGAAGCCAAATCAAGAGATAGATATTTCAAAAATACAATGCTTCAACTGTCGAAAGTATGGCCACTACAAGAATCATTGTCCCGAGCTAAAGAAAAGGAAGGGAACACATGAAGCATTAGTTGTCAAAGAAAAGGAACCTATTAAGAAGACCAAGCAGGATAAGACATACTTCTTCTTCTAAAGACAAGGTAATACTATTTCTTGTACATATCTTGTTTGTATAGTCTCTGTACATATCTTGGATATCTATCTCTTAGAAGATAATATGTTCCAAGAAGAACTATACCTATGGAAGAACAACAAAGATAAGGATTGCTATCATTATACAAGTCAGGTAATACACATCAAAGGATGAAATACATCAAACAAATCATGTGGAAGCTGTTACAAGATAAGACGAAATCAGAATCAATCCTCAAACGACTTAGAAGAAGCAAAGACAGAAAGAAGTCAATAATCAAGAGAAAATTTGAGAAAGACTTATGATGCTTTGTAGAAGACAATAAGGATGCAGACAAAAGTGTGGACTCTATCAGACGGAGGGAGTCGATTATATATTTCCAAAAGAAAAACATGCACTCATACATGAAGCAAGGATTAGGAGAGATTCAATCATATGATCCATTGAATATGATGAAGTATATATCCATGGTAGCAGCCATGAAAGGCAGTACGTGTTCAGTTCAACCTCAGAAGAAGTCTTCCTTGAAGAGAAGCCTTAAAGTATCCCTGGTTGTCCATCCACATCCGTGATCCTATAATGAAAAGAAGAAGTGGAATCTTTAGGGCATGGAATCTATAAGAAACTCCATGGACCCAAGAAAAACATTAGGAAGAACATGAAGATTCCAAGAAAGAAAGAGAAGCCAGAATAACCAGTCATTGTATCAAGAATCACAAGATTACCAGCCTGATATGAACTCACTAAAAGCAATCAAACAAAGGAACTGAAAGTTGTCATGAAGAACAATGTATATATGCAAGCATTACAAGATCCAGAACTAGAGGTTCTCCCAGATGGAGGGAGAAGACTATCATGAGTACTTGTTCCAGTAAACCAGACATACCTCTACATAAGTCATTATATCATCTGCAATATCCATGGTTGGAGTTCTACATCAGACTGTTCTCCAAAACAATTGAACAAAGAATGTATGAAGAGCAACCTCAATACTTTGAGAAAGAGACCCTTGTATGCAGATAACTTGATGGAGAACCTCCAATGGACAACATAAGCGTGGTGAAGATTTTCTCAGAATGATCAGGATGATGGATTGCCAATCCATGACAAAGATCTCATGATGACAGAAGAAGTGCCACATGGATATGTTCCAGTTTGACCCTTGCCACGATGTTGTGAGCTAGTAGGAACCAAGAGGAATCCAACGATGATATACTTTATTGATCAGAGCTACATGAAGCCTTCAGAGAAAACCAGTGTTCAAGACCGAAGTACATTTGAAATCAAGCATTACATTATCCATGATGAAGTCCAAAAAAGAGAAAGTGGTTCTCCAATACATATCTCCACATATGAGCAGATAAGCAGACATTTTGGTAAAGCTTATGCCCAAGATGAAAGAGTTTGCGTACTCAAGTTGGAGCACGTGGAGACGACTTCCCTATTGAAAAAGGAAGATATGACTCCCAGGTTGGGAGTAAGCACTAATGTGTATTGATCTATGGACAGTCATCCTTCAGTTCAAAAAATGGTCCAATATGAGTAGTTCCTTTCCAGTTCGGAAAGTGGTTTGAGATTTCTGACGGACAAACATTTTCCAGTTTGAAAAATGGTCTAGATCGAATGGTCATTTTTTGCAATGAAAATGGTTCGATGGATTGTTGATGTACCATAGAAAACGATTTCCTATTGTGCTTAGCATGGGGAATGGTCTAGGGCAGTCTCTCTTCTCGAGGGTTACTCAGGAAGATTGGCCCGCCTCGCCGAACAACGATTTCCCATTGTGGTTAACATGGGGACTGGTCTGTTTTGGAGGTTGGTGCAGGACAGTCATTTCCCTTGGAAATGGTCCGGACAATCATTCCTTAGGGTGGATTCATTCTCTCTAGGTTGCACTATGTTTAGTGCTAGAGGAATGGTCCAGGTTCGGCAATCAGAGAAAGACATTCCTTAGGGTGGACTCATTCTCTCCAGGTTACACTTTGTTTAGTGTCGGAGGAATGGCCCATGGTGGGGAATGGTCCAGGCTCATAAATTAGAACAATCATTCTTCCTTGCTTGAGAAGAATAGTCCAGATAGCTCATCATTGATGTTTGACTTTCTGAGGGCAGATACTCTTCCAGATCTCACATATGTGAGTGGAAGAATGGCCCATATGATTTAGTTTATATCATAACAATGTTTTTCTGTGCAGGTTGATATCAGATGATTGTTATGGAGACTGTATGTCTCTGGACAGTAGATGTATGCTACTGTGGTGGATGTGTTCCATTGATTGTGATTATATGTCATTGATAAGGTATCTGTGTGCTACATGGTGTGGTAGTGTACCACTGGATTGTAGTTGTGTACTACTATGGATAGACACAGTTGTGTTCTATTGAATGATATTGTTCTGATTGCCTTGAAGACTATCAACAGTGTTGGAAATGATTATCAGCTAGATGGATGATCAGTGGACAGAGATTTCCCAAACGGAAAATGGTCGAGGACATTTATTCTTCTAGGAGATATGTCTGGATTAGAAGAATGGTTCTTATGTCACTCTATGGGGTGAGTGACTTATCCAACATCATGTTTGATTACTCAGATGGAGTATGGTTTCGAGAGATGATGTAGTTGATGACACTGATGGTGATGAAGGTGCTCATGATCTAGTCATGATATAGTCTATACAACTATGTTGGTTCTACCAAGTGAATGGTATGTTTGTGCTCAAGACCATTACCTGTAACACCTCCCTAGCTAGGAGGGAGTGTTGATATTGCGATAGTTGCAGGAGGTATTTACCTCCACGTGTAAACCTGACGAGAATAGAATACTCTGGGAAACAAGAAGAAACCCTAATGAGTTGGATAATAACCCTATAAGACATGTCGGCTCAAGAGGATAATTTATATTAGGTTATTAGCCTCCAAGAGAAGAAGTCGGCCAAAAGAAATAATATATACTGAACAGTCAGATACCTAGAATGAGAAGTCGGCCCAGGCAGTTAGCTTGAATTAGTATAAATACAGGAGGCCAATCTTCATTCTGGCAGGTCATTCTCATAATTGCATAGCAACACTTGTGTGCACTGCAGTGCCTATTTTTGTGCGCAGGTTTGGAGGAGAGTTGTCGTTGCAGCTGCTGCAGCTAGCAGATCATGTTTTGGCTTGGACTCTCTCTTGGTTATGGTTTGGACTATCTGATTGGCTCTTGTTGGTGCGTTATCCTTGGGGAAAGGTGCGCTACCCTTTGTTTGGCTATCTAGCCTAGGGTTTGCTTCCAGAGTGATTCTCTATCAAGGTTAAGGTGCTCGAAGGGTGGCTTTGACCTATGGTTGGGTGACAATAGTGATATTGTCAATGTTAAAACAAGCACATCCATTATATTCTAACAACAACAACAATGTACTTTGCTTCTATTGTAGATAGTGATATAGATGTCTGCTTTTTACTTAACCATGATACCAAACATTTTCCTAGGTAGAATTCTCCTCCACTAGTAATTTTCTTGTCATCTACACTACCAACCCAATCTGCATCAATATATGTTGTCAATGTAAAATCTTCTGATTTTGGAAACCATAAACCAAACACCAGGGTTCCTTTAAGATATCTGAATATCCTTTTTACTGCCTTCATGTGACTTTCTTTAGCTATCGATTGAAATATACCTACTACTCCTATAGCTATATGGTCTTGTTATTGTTGCATATAACATGCTACCAACCATTGATCTGTACACGGTTTGGTCTACTCTTGGTGAATCATCATCTAGGCATAGTTTGCATACTGTGACCATGGGAGTGCACTATGGGTTTACTGTCTTCCATTTGAAATTTCTTTATCATTTCTTTGATATATTTAGTTTGGGAAATGAATATTCCTTTATCTGTTTGAGCGACTTGTAAACCTAGGAAGAAGGTTAGTTCTCCTAGCATAGACATTTCAAATTCTTTCTGCATTTTTGTAGCAAACTTTTTGCTTAGTATAGTAATATTACTTCCAAATATGATATCATCTACATATACTAACACAACAATCATATCTTGATCCTCAATTTTTATATATAGGTTGTTGTCAGTAATCCCTCTCTTATATCCTTGTTTTTGCAGATATTGATCAAGTCTTGAGAACCATGTTCTAGGGGCTTGTTTAATACCATTAAGAGCCTTCTTTAGTATGCACACATAGTCCTGATTTTATGTTAATATGAATCCTTCTGGTTTCTCAATATATACTTATTCTTCTAATGTTCCATTCAGGAATGTTGACTTGACATCCATTTGATAATTTTTGAACTTTTGAACATTAATGATGGCATCTAGTCTTGCTACTGGGGCAAAAGTTTCTTCAAAGTCAATACCTTCTACTTAGTCATTCTTTGGATACTAATCTGGCTTTGTTCTTTACGATTTGTTCATTTTCATTGAGTATGTTTTTGAATATCCACTTGGTTCCTACCACATTCTTGTCTTTTGGTCTAGGGACAAGTTCTCGTGTATGATTTTTCTCAATTTGATCAAGTTCCTCGTTCATTGCTTTTACCCAGTCTTCACTCTTGTTGGCTTTTGAAATTTTTTTGGGTTCTATTACAGAAATCATTGCCTATTCAGAATCAAATCTAAGTTTCCTTCTTGTTTCTAATCTTGCTTCTTTATCCCCTATAATTTGACCTTCAGGGTGATTCTTTTGAACTCTTTTTTATGGTGCTTTTGGTAAGGGTGTTTCTTCCTCACCCTGTTCTTCATCAGTTTGTGGTTCATTCTCTTGTATTTCTTCAATATCTTCTTCATCTTGTGATTCACCCTCTTCTTCATCATCACTAGTTCTTCTCCATTCATCATTTTTTAATTCATCTTGAGATTTATTTTTTCTCAATTTTTTATCCAGGTGGATATTGGTGGCCACCCACCTATTCCAACTGGCTCCTCTTGATAGTTTTTAGTTCAACAAATTCTTCTGTACTACTTTGTAATTATGGGTTCTACACTTCTGAGGCTATATGAATCCCTACACATATTCCAAGTGGAGATTGGTGGCCACCCACCTAATCCAACTGGCTTAGTTTGGAAGTTTTCATGTCGGTACATCTTTATATACTGCAGGGCCGTTTTGGGGCCCTAAACAATGTTTTTTTGGCTTGCCACAGTCAAACTATAGATAGAGTTAAAGTTTGATGACATATTTTGTAGGTCTTGAAAATATCTTTCCAACGGGCTATCATGTGCCTAAAACAGAGGTCGTATGCAAAATTTACGACCCCGAGAAGTTGAGGTACCAACTTACACATCGAGGCCCACATAATTTTTGGCGTTTCACCTCCTAGGGTTAGTTTTTTGGATGTATAGGGTTTTGGCATTCATGAATAATGTTAAAAGGGCCTTTGGAGCCTCATTGTAATCATTTATTCTCATACGGATGCGTGTAGCGGCCACATCTCTTCTTAGAGATAACTACCACCATTCGAGCAAGTTGTTTCAGTTCTGCAGTTTTACAGTTTCAAGCTATTTAATTTATTCAATAGAAGTTATTGTTCACTGGATATCTGTTGTTATCTCTGTGTTTTTGTATTCAATATGTTATTCATTTCATTCCTCTCATAAATCCGGATCATTGGTATCAGAGCGGTTTGCTCTTCATTTATTTTTCTTCGTGCATGTCCCCGACTAGATCTGGGTACAAGAAGTTGGGACTCGATCCAGTCGAGCCTTTGCAATATCGACCATGTCGAGCCCGAAAACAACCCTGAAAATAAAGATGATGGGGCAGGAGATCCTTTTAAAATGTTTCTCGAGGAATCCCTTGCGCGACAAAGGAATGAAATGATGGACAACTTTGCACAGATCCTTCGGCGACTGCCCATAGGAGAAGCATCTTCATCACATGGCCATGCAAACCCCTTCAAACTACAAGTAAATTTTGATATACCATTATTTGAAGGACTTATAGATGTGGATGTTGTATATAAATGGTTGAATCTGCTCGAAGGGTAATTTTTGGTCCACAATTTTTCCGATAGGGAAAAAATTACTTCTGCACTCCTCAAGGTCATCCCCCATGTTAAGGATTGGTGGGATACTTACTCTGAGCAAAGGGCCATAGAGGAATCTGCAATATTTTCGGTCACCCCCACATGGGATTCCTTCAGGGATGCCATTAAAGAACAATACTACCTTGTTGGAAGCTATGAGGACAAGTACACCAGATGGACCACCCCGCGTCAGGAAAGGGACTAGACAATACCATATTTCACCAATATTTTCCATACTCTGCGCACCAAATTGGGTATCAAAGACTCTGAACGACATCTGGTGCTCAAATACCACAGTTGTTTGTATAGATACATTCAAACATAAATGGAGTTTCTGGACATCACATCATTGGGTACAACGTATAGATATGTTGTCAAGATCAAGCATAAATTTAACTAGAAGAGGTGAGAGTTTGGATCTGCAAACTCCTCAAAACCGAAGCAAGGAAACTGTGGCCCCAACCCACACAACAAGGGACAGAGCAAAGATGGCCACTTTCAAGACAACCAGTCCAAGCCACAACACAAGAAGGGCAATGAGAATTCAAAGAAGGACACAAGAAAATGGTGTGAATACTATAAAATCCCTTGGTACAACACCGAAGAATGTCGCTCCAAGCAGTCACTCGTGGCCAAGCTGAAAGATTTTGAGCTAGAGGCCAATTCTGACTCCAAATCAAATCCAAAAGGAGGGAAGCGGCTTATCGATGTTGAACCCAGCGCCACAGTTTCTACCATAAAAGTCTAGCCAAGTGAACCAGAAGAACAAGAGGAAGGGGAACACCTCTTTCACTCGCAGATGTGGGTAAAGGGGACTCTGCTTCATCTCATTATCGATAACAGTAGTTAGAAGAACCTGATCTCAGCAGAGGTCGTCAAGCAGCTGGACCTGCCGATGACACCGCACTTGCAACCCTACACCATCAGCTGGCTCCACCAAGGAAGAGATCTTTGTGTTAGCGAACAGTGTCGTCTGCCTTATGACATCAAGCCCTTCAAAGACAAGGTATTGTGTGATATTTCTCCCCTTGAAGTTTGTG
>JASDQU010738342.1:63382-79607 GCA_032191745.1 Picea mariana | reverse complement strand
AGATAGGACCTGGTGGATCTGCATTGATTACAAAGCATTAAACAAAATCACAGTGAGGAACTGGTACCCAATTCCCAGAATTGATGACCTTATTGACCAACTCAAGTGGGCAAAGTTATTCAACAATATTGATCTAAATTCTGGCTACCACCAGGTTCCCATCAAACCAATTGATGTATGGAAGACAACTTTCAAATCTAAAAAGGTCTCTTCGAATGGTTAGTCATGCCCTCTGGCTTAACAAATGCAACAACCACTTTTATAATGTTGATGGATGATGTATTGAGACCCTTCACCAACTCTTTTGTGGTGGTATATTTGGATGACATCCTCATCTTCAGTAGAACTTGGGAGGAGCACATGCAGTATATTCAACAGGGTTTGAAAATCTCTACGGTAACAGAAGCTATATGCCAACTTGGAAAAATGCTCCTTTGACATCAACAACATCTAATACTTGGGCTACATTATTTTTGAGCATGGGGAACATGTTGATCCAGCTAATATCCAAATCATTTGTGACTGGCCAGCCCCGACCACACTCACCGAGATTCAGAGCTTCCTTAGATTGGCCAACTTCTATCAACGGTTCGTGTTGGGATTCTCCCATATTTCATGGGCCCTCATCCAAGTGACCAAAGGCGGTGGCAGGGAAAAGTTCGTGTGGGGGAAGGAACAACAATGGGCATTTGATTATCTGAAGCATCGCTTGTGCTCATCTCCAGTACTCTCCTTACCCAATCTGCAACAACCATTCAAGATTGAGACTGATGCATCGACTATGCTCCAGGTGCAGTTCTCAATCGGCACGGTCATCTGGTGGCACACCATAGTGAGACAGTCTCAGATACTGTCCGAAAATACCCCACTTATGACAAGGAAATGTATTCCATCATAGAAGCATGTCGTCAATGTAAACATTATATCTTGGGAAAGGAGACAATCATCCAGACTGATTACAAGCCTCTACAGTTCATACAGACACAGGGTAAGTTACAGAACGACTGCCATTGGAAGTGGTCCACCTACCTGCAGCAGTTCCATCTCAACATCAAGTATAAGAGAAGGAGCAAAAATCATGTCGTTGACTACCTCAGTCAACCTCCCATGGCTGCACTCACCACCGTGCTCCATTCTTGTGGACATGAGGCATATGAGTGGCCCCAACTTTATCAACAAGATCCAAAATTTGCCACCACCTATCATCCCTTGGGCACATGCGTGAATGTCACCGATTTTCACATTTAGGATGGACAAACTGTGTTGCTGCAAGAAAGCATGCAAAGTTGATCTGGGAGGCTCACTACAGTCAGATGGCAGGACATTTTGGCGTGGAGAAAACTGTGGTCGTTCTACATAAACATTTTTATTGGCCAAAACTCTGACAGGACGTCAACAAGCATATCATATCTTGCACTTCATGTGCCATTGCCAAACCAACCATCGAGAAGCAAGGCTTATACACCCCTCTTCCTACTCCCAGGAGGCGTTGGGAATCCATCTTGATGGATTACATGTTTGGCCTTCTATCCACCAAGCAAGGCAATGATTGTGTATTTGTGGTAGTTGATCGGTTTTCGAAGATGGCCATCCTCACAACTTGTAAGAAGAGAATCACAACGACATATACTTCCAAGATCTTCTTCGAACGAGTGTGGGTACATTTTGGGATACCACATACAATCATCTATGATCAGGACAACAGGTTCCTCGACACATTTTGGTCGAGTCTCTGGTCACTGTTGGACACCAAGCTCACTAAATCCACTGCTTTCCATCCCCAAACCGATGACCAAATAGAGGTCATCAATCAAATGATTGTGCACATCCTGTAGATGTACAAATCTAAGCATCCGCGTACCTGGGATGAGAGTCTCCTCTATGTTCAACACATTTACAATAGGGCTCTCCATAGCTCCACCGACCATAGCCCATTTCAGGTGGGGTTGGGATTCCAACCCTTGGGTCCCATTGATGTTGCATTACCTCTTGCCACCACACATGCAAAATATTCCCGTGTTCAGTCTAAGGTTGACAAAGCCACCTAATTCATTGAGCAAATTCAACACATCCGCCAACAGGTCCATGAGATTTTGCAGAAAGCCAATGCTAAGTACAAGCAATGCCATGATCAACACAGGGTACCACACAAGTTTCAGGTGGGAGAGAAGTTCTGGTTACATTTGCAGAAAGAGTGCCTTACAAGGCCCCATCGGAAGCTTTGTTCACTTCGCTATGGGTCTTACACTATCACCAAGGTTTTGGGTAGCAATGCTTTTGAGCTCAACATTCCACCCTTCCTTTGCTTGCACCCAGTGTTCAATGTGGACCTCCTTCGACCATATTTTCCACCCTTATTGGACACCTCAGAGATCATAGAACAACTGACACCAACAGAGCTCAACCCTGACTACAAGGAACATACATCCACTGACGAGATAGTGGAAACACAGGTCAAGGGCACTTGCTAGCAGAGGATCCAGCTTTATCGTTTTTTCAAGGCAGGGAAGATCCTATACCAAGGCAAGTGGCTCACCCGGGGTCAAATTCAACAGAAGTTTCCTCACATGATGGGGGAAAATAACACAATGGAGAACATTGCTTCCTAATGGGGGAGGATTGATCCAAGTGAATATTGGTGGCCTCCCACCTATTCCAACTGGCTCCTCTTGACAGTTTTTAGTTCAACACGTTCTTCTGTACTTCTTTGTAATTGCGGGTTCTATACTTCTGAGGCTGTCTGAATCCTTACACATCTTCCAGGTGGAGATTGGTGGCCACCCACCTAATCCAACTAGCTTAGTTTGGAATTTTTTGTGTCAGTACATCTTTTTGTACTCTAGGGCTGTTTTGGGGCCCTAAACAATGTTTTTTTTGGCTTGTCATAGTCAAACTGTAGACGGAGTTAGATTTTTATGGCATAGTGTATTTTTCTCAAAAAGACATTTCCAATGGGCTATCACGCGCCTAAAACGGATGTCATATGCAAAAGTTATGACCCAGGGAAGTTGAGGTACCAACTTACACATCGGGGCCCACATAACTTTTGGCGTTTCACCTCCTAGGGTTAGGTTTTTGGATGTCTAGGGTTTTGCAATTCATGAATAATGTTAAGAGGGCCTCTGGAGCCTCATTGTAATCATTTCTGCTTAGACAGATGAGCGTAGCAGCCACATCTCTTCTAAGAGATAACTACCACCATTTGAGAAAGTTGTTTCGGTTCTACAGTTTTACAGTTTCAGCCTGTTTCATTTATTCAATAGAATTTATTGTTCACTGGATATCTGTTGTTATCTCTGTGTTATTGTATTCAGTATGTTATTCATTTCATTTAGCTCATAAATCCAAATCAATTTTAGATCATTTATTTTCACATTTGCACTTTCCACTATTTTGTGCAATATTAGATTATATCACTTGTAGGCCTTTTTGTTAGGTGAATATCCCAAAAATATACCTTCATCTAATATAGAGTCAAATTTTCCTAGATTATCTTCATCCCTCTTGATGTAACACTTACTTCCAAAGACTCTAAAATGTTTCACAAGTACTGGTTTTCCAAATCATAATTCATAAGGCGTTTTCTCATGGTTAGTTCTCAGTTGTGCTCGATTAAGTATGTGGAATGTTTTATATATTGCATCTCTCCAAAATTTGTCTAGGATCTTGGCTTCATTCAACATAGTTCTAGCAGCCTCTTGAACAGTTATGTTTTTCCTCTCAACAACTCCATTATGTTGAGGAGTTCTTGGAGATGCGAATTCTCTCTTGATTCCATGATCTTCACAAAACTTATTGAATTCCTTAGAGGTAAATTCCACTCCATTATTTTATCTTAAACATTTTATTTTGAGATTTGTTTCATGTTGATGTTTTGATAGCTACGAGAGGTATTAACCTCCACGTGTAACATTTAACTTAGAATAGAATATTCTGGAAGTAAGCGAACCATTGAACAAATGTGTGGAAACCCTATAAGACAAGTCGACCTAGAAGAATAATAATATTAGATTATTATCTTCCAGAAATACAAGTCGGCTCCACAAGAAAAAGATAAACATAAAATATAATTACCATAAAGTCAAGTCGGCCCAGCTAGAAAAGTCATTAGACAGATTAATATAAATAAAGGACGTTTTAGCTTATTTGGAGAGCTAGAAAGTGCGCAAGTATTGTGTAGAGATGCATTTGCAGCTACAACTACAACTGCAAGGAGGAATAAGGGCGTATGGTCATATCTTGGGTCTTGGTCTCTCTATAAAACTATCTTGGTGATTCTCTTGGTGGTTCTTGGTGAAACTCTTGGCGATATTCTTGGTGATACTCTTGGTGATATTCTTATGGCGAAAGTATGAGAGAGTAGTGTAGCTGCAGTTGTTGCAATTGTGTATGGTGCTTGCTCTATGGATATGGAGACTCTCTCTCTTGTGCGCTACGCTTGGAGAAGGAACGCTCTACTTGTCTTGAGTTGTTGTTGCAGTTAGCAACTAGGGTTTATCTGTTGTTTCTGGAGTAGGCTCGCCAGAATTATTCTAAGTAAAGGTTAGGATGCTCGGGGTGGCCTTGTGCTTATGGTTGGGTTAAAATGATGTGACATTGTCTATGGTTAAATGACCATACCAAAATTTTAACATTTCATTCTCTACATAAGTCTTGAATGCTTTAAAATATTTGAATTCCTCATATTTTTCATTGGGAGAATATACCCAGGTCATCCTCGTGTAATCATCGATGATCAACATGAAGTAGTATTCCCATGGAATGCTTTTAGTCCTAATGGGCCTACAAAGGTTAGTGTGAACAATATCCAAGGGTTTTGATGTAAGATTCTCTTTTGTCTTGAATTCGACTCTTGCTTGTTTCCCTACTTGACAGTGTTTGCAAATAGGGTCTGAAGGCTTGATGAATTTTGGCATGTGTTTTACAGCTCCCTTTTTAATATATTTGATCAAGTTATCAAAGCTCAAGTGTCCCATCCTCCTGTGCCATATCCAACTTTCATTTACTTGACTCATATGGAATTCTTCTTCCTCAATATCTAAGATATACACAATGCTTGAGGTTCTTGGTGCAATAACAACTAATTTTCCAGGTCCTTATTTTCTTATTTCACATTTTTGTGAGTAAAATATGAGTATATGTCCTTGATCACAATTTTGGCTTGCACTAAGTAGATCAGGTTTTAAATTTTCTAATAGCAACACGTTTTCTACTTTATTTTTCTCGTTTCCCAAATAAATTGTGCCTTTCCCTAGTATTTTGGCAGATACTTTATCTCCAAAAGTGACTTTGCCTTTATCCTTCTTTTTCAGAGTGAGGAATTTTCCTTTGTCTCCTGTCATATGTTTTGAGCACCCACTATCAATATACCTTTGGCACTTTTTGTTCTTTGCATACATGGCCACTTTACATTCTGTTACTTTTTCTTCTATATGATTTTCTTTCCATATCTTCTTATCCTGATTGTTAGGGTTGCTTGTTTTCAAGGATTACATTGGTAATCTACATTTACTGGCTTTATGGCCATAGTTGTTGCACTTGTGGGATTCAACATTGTACTTTTGTAAAGGAGAGATTGAATTATAATTTATTTTCTTTACATCATTCTTGTTGTTCTTATATCTTTGGACAATGTTTGGTTTGTATTTTTTATAGGCTTTACAGTGTATTGCTTTGTGTCCAAAGTTGTTGCGTGAATAGCAATATCCAAGAAAGATATGTTGATATCTATTAGGGGGAGTCCTTCTAATCATCGTACTTCTTCCTTTTGGAGGACGTGTTCATTTCTTCCAAAAAACAGTCTTCAATGGTGCCATCTCCATCTTGTTATCTTCTCTTTTTAAGGGACTTTTAAGAGCATCTGCATAGATGATTGAACTTTTATCAGTTTTTTGTGCAATACAGGTTGAACATTGATCATATCCTAGTCCTTATTTATTGCTTGGTGATCTTTGACTGTTAAGAATATCATTCAATATTTTTGAACTATTTTCAAATCTTGATTGCTTCTTTTCTTTTTCAATTTCTCCTTTTAGTAGGACAATTTCAGCCACTAGCTTTTCGATGTCTTGTTCCCTATCATTGAGTTGTTTTAAAATGACTTCTTCAATTCTTTTGGCTTCCTGAAGTTGTGTCTTCAAATCATTTATGACTTGCCCTGTTTCTTTGATGGTCTTTGACACTTCTCTTTCCCTTGACTTTTGTGCTTCTTCATATTTTGACAGTTGTTCTCTTAATGACTTATTCTTCTTTTTATACTTCTTTAGTTCTTCAAGTGCACTGATAAATTCTTCTTCAAGGTTTACTTCTCCTTCATCTTTAGAATTTGCTTCATTATTATCAACATCATCATTTTTCATTCCCATAAATAAAAGCTCAGATTCCTCTTCATCTTCACTTTCTTCTGATGAGTTGTTGTCCTCTTTAGTGTAAAAGGTCTTCTTCTTTTTGTAGAACTTCCTTTTGTATTTGGTTTTTCTCTTCTTTTGTCCTTTGAAAGTCCTTTCATCGTCACTCTCTTCTTGTTCTGGATAGGGACATTTGGAGGGAAAATGTCCAATCTTTCCACAGTTAGAGCATATCAAAGGAAACTTTCCCTTGTATCTACTAATTCCTTTCTTGGGTTTCTTCATGAAGTTATCTATTTCTTCATCAAATATCTCTGACTGATCTTCATTAGACACCTCTTCCTGTTTCTTTTTTGCTTTTGATGCCTTGAAAGTTGTTTCTCCTTTTGTTGGTCTCTCTTGCCTTGTTCTCATATCATATGCTGTGAGGATCCCATGTAGTTCATCCACTGTGAGCTTATCAAGGTCTAGTCTGTCTTCGAGGGTAGAAATCTTGGCATCATACCTCATAGGTAATGATCTTAAGATATTTTGGACAATGGGATGATATTTGAGTTCTTCTCCTATTTCTCTGATTAAGTTGGTCACTTCATCCACTCTCTGAAGATATTCTGCTATGTTCTCTTCTTCTTTCATTTTCAAGTTTTCAAATTGTGTTCTGTAGGTTTGTAGTTTGGCCTGTTTAACCTTGCTATCTCCTTAATATATGACCTTTAGTTTGTCCCAGATTTCTTTTGTTGACTTAAAATGCATTACTTTCACACATACAAGGTTGGTTAATCCTCCTAGGATGCCATTGGTTTCTCTTGCATTGTCATTGCAAAGCTTGTTTCCATCTATGTCTGTGGGAGGAGTAGCAAGTGCAGTGTAGCCATATACTATAGATTGCTATATATCACACCCTAGGGACATTAGATAGCTTTTCATCCTCCCACTCCAAAATGCATAATCATCCCCTTTGAATAGAGGTACTCTGTTGGAAGAAATTCCCTGTTGTTGATCCATTGTATTATGCAAAATCTACCTTCCATTTATTAGACTGTGTTTTACGAACATCGCACTGATACCAATTATTGGAATGTAGTTCAATACTGAGGGGGGGGTGTTGAATTAGTATTGATAACTTTTAACAATTTTTAAATAATTATTTATTAACTTTATTGATCAACAAGAAACTTCAATAAATAACATCAATAAGTATAAAGTTAAAATACAAATTACAAGTTTTATATAAAGATTGAATTTAGAGCACCAACTCTAGGAGACTATAATTCCCTTGTTTAGGGCACCAACCCTAGGAATAACCAACTCCCTTGTTTTAGGGCACCAACCCTAGGAAGCACCAACTTCCCTGTTTTAGGGCACCAACCCTAGGAAGCACCAACTCCCTTGCTTTAGGCTTTAATTAGCAAAGGATACTAATCCTTGCTTCCTCCTTCCTTTGACCCTCAATTCATAGGTATATTCATTTTTCTTCCTTGGACTTTGCACATGCTTTTGATCTTCAGATGTAGACCACAAAGACACCTTCTTCTCTCCATTCTTTCTCATTTATATAGTCTTCCAACTAGTGAACTTTGAATCATTTTGTCTTTTAATAATGAATCATTGTACCCTTTCATTAAAAAAAATTGTTTTAATTTCTTCCTTTATTAATCTTAAGTAATCAGATGACTTTGATTTTTCCTCGATATCCTTTTAATAGGAAACTTTATTAAGAATCAGATTCTCAATTCGCACTGGTAATCCAAGCATTTTATTGGAGTATTTACCCTTCAATGGTTATCAGATTAACACCTTCGTAGCCCTGAAACTAAGTTCTTCACTCCAAAGGACTGACGTTTGTGACCAACGACTTTATTCATATGTATGAGATTATTACTTACTACTCGTGGTATCCCTTTTAGTGGTGTGGGCATTTAGAATGGTTTAAAAAACCCATTATCGAGGTATCTACATTCACTTGATGCTACCATGTGTCTGTTGTGGTAATTTGCAAACCACCTACGTAGATGCCAACCTTCTCATTAACCTCTTCTCCCTTCGATGATGCATGCTACATCTCCACCGTAGATCTATCATCCTGATCAATGGTTAAATCTGAACCTCCCACAATCTTTATTGCACCTCGATCCGATGATTGGGTTTTAATCAGGTGTTGAGTGGATGATCCTGGATTTCCTAGGTGCTTTAGATAGATCCACGATTTGGATTTAATCAACCATTGTGTGGATGGTCCTCGTTCATTTAAAAACTAGAACTTTTACTTAGAATTATTTTACGTGGCGGACTCGCGGAGTCACATGTATTCCTTTTCATTGCTTATCTTGGCATTTAATTAGAACGATAGTTTAGATATAATCGAGTGTTGAGTGGATGGCCCTCATTTATCTAGGTGCTTTGGCCAAATTGCGGTTTGGATTTAATCAACCATTGAGTGGACGGTTCTCATTCATTTTAAATATGGACTTTTACTTAGAATTATTTTATGTGACAGGTTTGTGGACTCTCGGACTTGCGGACTCACATGTCTTCTCGGGTATCATCACTGCAGTTGTCTACACATATACATTCAGGAGGAAATGGAGTTCCTCGACATCTCCTCGCTTGGTACGACATACCGGTATGCTGCCAAGATTGAGCAGAAATTCAAACAGAAGAAGCGAGACTTTGGATGTGTGAATCAAAAGCAAGCAAAAGGTGCCCCCAAACTGCAAAACAAAGGACAAATCCAAGGCATGGCAGATCAAGACAACCTGCCAAAGCCACAAGCAAAGAACAACACTGCGAAGCCGAAGAAGGACAAGGGAAAGTGGTGTGAGTTCCACAAGATCTCCACTCACAACACAAGTGAGTTTCGGGCCAAACAATCACTGGTGGCCGAGATGAGGGCTTCTGAATCAGATGCATGCTCCGACACTATGTCATAACCCAAGAATGGGAATGACATAGGGAATCAAATTATTGATGTGAAGCCCAATGCCATCGTTTCCACTACGAAGATCCAAAAGGAAGAACCAGAAGATCCAGAGGAGGAGCGTCTCTTCCTCTTCTAGATGTGGGTAAAGGGTTCCCCGCTACAGTTCATTGTTGACAATGGGAGCCAAAAGAACCTCATTTCAATAGAGGTCATGAAGCGATTGGGCATGCTGACCACAACAACCCCACAACCGTACACCATCGGGTGGCTTCACCAAGGATGGGATCTCCACATCAGTCAACAGTGTCGCCTTCCCTACAGCATCAAGCCCTTCATCGATGAGGTATTATGTGAAATTGCTCCTCTTGATGTTTGTGATGTATTATTAGGCCAACCATACTTGTGGAAGCGACATGATGTGTATGAGTCTCGACCTCATGCTATTATTGTTACTTTGGGAAATAATTTGTACAGGATACTAGAGGTACCACCGCCTGCCGCTATCTCTTTGGTTACTGCAAAACAATGCAGTAAGCTCATTTCCAAAACTGAGAAATTTGTTTTCTTGATGATCTGCCCTCAGGGCAAGAAGAAGATTGTGGCCACGACCTCCAGATAGGGCTCCTCCTCACGACAACAACAAATGGAAAAGGTCATGGAGGAGTATCGGGACATCTTCACCTCACCCGCAGGGGTGCCTCTGCACTGTCAAGTCAACCACCCCATCGATTTGACCCCAGGTGTGTTGCTTCAAAATGGACCAATATATCAACGCTCTATTCTGGAGAATGATGAAATCAAGAGGCAGATTCAGGAGCTGATACAGAAAGGTCACATCTAACCAATTTCATCTCCCCATGGGAGCCCGATCGTGTTGGTGCAGAAGAAGGATGGGACTTGGAGACTCTGTATTGACTATCGGGCGCTGAACAAGATCACTATCCATAATAGGTGCCCGATCTCACGGATTGATGACCTTTTGTACCAACTCAAAGGGGTAAAATATTTCAGCAAGATCGACTTGAAGTCCAAGTATCACCAGGTACCAAAAACCATATGATGTGTGGAAGACTGCCTTCAAATCCAAGGAGGCCTTTTCGAATGGTTGGTCATGCCTTTCGGGTCGATGAATGCTCCCGAAACCTTCATGAGGTTGATGGATGACATCTTGTGGCCATTCACCAACTCATTTGTAGTAGTGTACTTGGATGACATCCTGATCTTCAGCCAGACTTGGGAAGAGAACCTCCACCACATCCGACAAGTCCTCCAAACACTACAGAAACACAAGTTGTGTGCCAATTTGGAGAAGTGCACTTTTTGCATGACCCAGATTCAGTATTTGTGATACATTATTGATGAGCGTGGGGTGCATGTAGAGCCAACCAAGATCCAAGTCATTCGGGATTAGCCAGCCCCAACCACCCTAAGAGAGCTTTGCAACTTTTTAGGTCTTGCTAATTTCTACCGCAGGTTCGTGTTGGGATTCTCTCATATCACTTGGCCCTTGAGTCAAGTCACCAAGGGAGGAGCGAAATAAATATTCTTTTGGTCGGAATCTCAACAGAAGGTGTTCATAGAATTGAAACATCACCTCTGTTGTGCCCCAGTGCTCACATTACCAGACTTGCAACAACCATTTAAGATCGAGACAAATGCCTCTGACTATGCTATTAGGGTAGTTATTACTCAACAGAGGCATCTAGTGGAATATAACAGTGAGACATTGTCTGACATAGTCCAAAAGTATCCCACTTATCACAAAGAGATGTATTCCATGGTGCAGGATTGCCGACAATGGAAGCATTACATTTTGGGGAAGGAAACGATCATCCACATAGACCACCGACCCCTACAATTCATACAGACACAAGGGAAGTTGTAGAACGATCGCCATCAGAAGTGGTCCACATATCTGCAACAGTTTCATTTGAACATCAAGTACAAGAAGGGCAGCACCAATAATGTTGCAGACTGCCTCAACCGACCAAAGAACGTGGCGATAACCATCGTGATCAACTCTTGTGGGCACGAGACTTCTGATTGGCCGCTTCTCTACAAGAGCGATACAGAATTTGGCCACACATACAAGATTCTCTTGGAGGGTAACCAAGTTCCAAATTTTCACCTTCAGGATGCACTACTGTNGCTGGGTATTTCGGGGTCGAGAAAATAGTGGTAGTACTACAAAAGTATTTCTATTGGACAAACCTTCGACAGGATGTCGGGAGGTACATCAGTTCCTGCACTGCCTGCGCCATTGCCAAACCGACCATCAAGAAGCAAGGCCTCTATACTATGTTACTTACCCCTAGTCAACCTTGGGAAACCATCTCCATGGATTACATGTCGGGCCTTCCTTCTACTAAGCATGGAAACGATTGTGTTTTCGTGGTCGTCGATAGATTCTCAAAGATGACCATTATGGCGGCCTGCAAGAAGAATATCACAGCAGAAGCCACTGCGAAAATTTTCTTTGAACAAGTGTGGGTACACTTTAGGATCCCACAGTCTATCATCTCAGATTGGGACAGCAGGTTCCTCAATACATTTTGGTCCAGCCTCTGGTGAATGTTGGACACCAAGCTCACCAAGTCCATAGCTTTCCATCCCCAAAACTAATGGCCAGACAGAGGCCGTCAACAGGATGATCATACACATTTTGCCCATGTACAACTCAAACATCCACACACATGGGATGGGAGCCTCCCCTATGTACGACATAGCTATAACTGGGCTCTCCACAGCTCAACCGACCACAACCCCTTTTAGGTGGGCTTGGAATTCCAACCACTATGTCTCATTGACATAGCCATGCCATTTGCAGCTACTCAAGTTGATTTGACTCATGTACAGTCTGAAGTTGCCAAGGCGAACAACTTCATTGAGCGCATTCAACACATTTGCCAACAGGTTCATGACATATTGGATAGAGCCAATGCTAAGTACAAGCAACGACATGATCAACATCGGGTGCAACACAACTTCCAAGTGGGCAACAAAGTGTGGCTACATTTGCAGAAGGAGCGCCTCGTTGGACCCCACCGCAAGCTTCGCCCACTCCGATATGGTCCATACACCATCACCAAGGCTATAGGGGACAATGCCTTCGAGCTCCGTATTCCACCATTCCTTAGTCTACACCCAGTGTTCAATGTGGACCGCCTTTGGCCCTACTTTCCACCTCTCTTGGACACATTTGACATGGAAGAACAACTCACACCAACAGAGTTAAACCCAGACTGCATGGAACAAGCCACAACTAATCGGATTATGGACACACAAATCAAGAACACCTGCCAACAGAGGATCCAACGATATCGAGTTGTCAAAGTAGGCCAACTACTTCACCAGGGCAAGTGGCTCACCAGGGACCAAGTTTAACAGAAGTTTCCTCATCTCATGGAGGAACTCAACGCAATGGGGACCATTGCTTCCTAAGGGGGGAGGAATGATCTAGGTGGATATTGGTGGCCACCCACCTATTCCACTTAGACCCCCACCATTGTTTCTTTCAGTTTTTCAGTTTTCTAAATTGTAGCACAATTTACTATTTTTGGCAGTTTTTCGGGTCCTGAACTTCCGGAGTTGTTTTGAGGCCCTAAACGATGCTTTTTAGGTCTGGAATGAACTCATATTTGTCGGTGGTTGATACCCAAAAAACGTCGTTTAGGGCCTCAAAACGGCTCTAGAAGTTCAAGACCCGAAAAACTGCTAAAAATAGTAAATTGTGCTACAATTAAGGAAACTGAAAAACTGAAAGAAACAATGGTGGGGGTCCAAGTGGAATAGGTGGGTGGCCACCAATATCCACCTGGATCATCCGAGGCATCGCTCTCCACAATAAAGGTTTTTGTGAAGTTAGGTGTGGCCAGGATAGGAGTCGTACACATAGCCTCCTTAAGTTTTTCAAAAGCTCTGATTTCTTCTTAAGTCCATGAAAATGTTTCCTTATTTAATAATGTTGTTAGAGGTGTTGCTATTTGACCATAATTCTTGACAAAATTGCAGTAATAGCCTGTTAATCTTAATAATCCTCTAAGTTTCTTCAAGGTTTTGGGGATTGGCCATTCCATCATAGCTTTAATTTTGTTAGGGTCCACTTTGACACCTCATGAGATACAATATTACCCAAATATTCCACTTCTTGAACCCTAAAGACACACTTGGAAGGCTTTGCATATAGGTGTTTCTCTTCTAACAGTTTTAAGACCCTGTCGACATGTTTCACATGCTCTTCCCAAGATTTTATATAGATTATATGTCATAACAAAATATTAACACAAATTTTCTAAGGAAGGGATTGAAAATAGAATTCATCAAGATTTGAAATGTTGAAGGTGCATTAGTAAGTCCAAATGGCATAACCAAAAACTCACATTGACCTTCATGTGCTCTAAAGGTTCTTTTGGGAATGTCTTCTTGCCTCGTTATGATTTGATGATATCCCAAATAGAGATCCAACTTAATAAGAAACTAGCTCCATGTAATTCATCTAATAATTCATCAATGAAAAGAATAGGGAACTTATCTTTGGTGGTCATTTTGCTGAGCTATCTATAATATGGACACATATGCCATGAACCATCCTTTTTTTCTACCCATCGCCACTGGTGAAGAGAAATCACTTTGTCTAGGTTGAATGTTGTCAACCTATAACATTTCTTGATTCATAAGCTCAATCTCACTCTTCTATGCACATGGATACATGTAGGGCCTAATGTTAGGTGGTACGTTTCTTGGTTACAAATGAATAGCATGGTCATGATCTTGAGCAAGTGGAAGACCCTTAGGCATCCTTCCAAATACCTAGGAATGATTGTTGATAACTTTTTGGAGATCCATTTGAGCATAGGATATAGATGTTTGAACATCTAGTAAGCACAATTGTGCAATTACACCATGGTTTCCCTTTTTTAGTAATTTTGTCATGTTGTTAGAGCTTATCACTTTAGAGGGTTTCCCTTGGATACCTCTAAGATCAATGTCCTTTCCTTTTGAGAAAAATCTCATGCAAAGATCTTGAAAATTAAGGTCCATTGTTCCCAATGATTGTAACCATTAGACCCCTAATACAACACCAACACCACCCATTTGGATTGAAATCATGGGACTATCCAATACATACTCCCCCATATTGAGATTAATACTATGGGACTTCCCTGAACAATTTATGGTACCTCCATCTGCAATCATTACTTGAAAAATTGGTGCTCGAAATGCAAAGCAAATGATAATTTTTGCTAATTTGTAATTGATGAAGTTATGGGTACTGCCAGAATCAATCAACACTATATTACCTTTTTCTTTTTGATATATCCTTCTATACTGAGGATTTGTGGAGTACTGATTCTGACCAATGCATAACAATATATCATTGGAATAGTCTCTTATAACTATATATCTTGTGATGGTTATAATTCTTGATCTTCTTCCTCTTCATAGTATATGTAGAATAATTTATTCTCACCGCATTTATGCCCCTTACTGTACTTGTTGTCACAATTGAAGCATAGTCCCTTTGCTCTTCGTTCATCCATTTGTTGAGGTGTCATCCTTGTAGGTTGACTGAGGATAGGAGAGAAAACATGGTTCTCTCTATAGTTGTTAGTGACCACTCTTCTAGTAGCCATATTTTTACTTTCAACTTTCCTTTCTAGACTGAAAGCATGCTCTAGGGATTTAGGTTCCAAGAGATGCACCTGATGTTGGATGCTCTCTTTTAAAGTGAAGTTAAAGAGATCCAACAAATTATCCTTTGAGATGTTATTTACCCTGAGACTTAGTTTTTGGAATTGTTGAATGTGTTTTGTAATTAGACCTCTTTGTTGAAGATTTATCAATTGACTAAAGAATGTATTGTTCTTAATATCCCCATGATGTGATATCAATTCATTCATAAAAATGGACTAAGAGACAAAATAATCCTTTTTTCTTCCATAAAGCCATCGATACTAGACAAACAAATCATTTTTTAAATACAAGGATGCAAGAGTTACCTTTATTAAGGTTGGGACTTCTTGTAGATCAAATAATTGTTCCGTCGGGAATATCCATGTTGTACGATCTTTGCCATCAAACTTCCTCATGTCAATCTTGGGAATTAAGTAGTTCCTTGGTATCTCATTGAACCCTCGATGATGTGGATATAGACATGATAAATAATCATGATTCTGGGACTCAATCTTTATTTCCTCTACATTTTCATGATCTCCTTGTGTCTTGATATCTCCTTTAGGGAGTCTCTCATCTAGGGTATGTAAGAAGACGATAGACATGGAATTTTTCAAATCTTCCATCTTTTCATCCATCTTATTTTCTATCTTCTTTTCCATATGTTCCCTATTTTCATCTATCTTATTTCCCGTGTTATTTACCATCTATTCATATTTTCATTCATCTTCTTTTCCAACTATTCCATTTGGTGAAAAACCTCTTCTTTTTCTTCTTCATTCATGGGTGAGTTCTCTGGAGGTTTAGTTCGTGAAGTAAATTTTGGAGCACCCTTCATAGCCATGTGAAAAAATAATAATACTCCTCGTTTTCCTTTTTATCAAAAATTTTGAATCACCAAAAATATATCTTCCAATCAAAAGTTATGCCAATTGTAAGTTAAATACCTTTCAAACCCTAATTTGGAGAATCTTTGTATGGTTGACCTTTGTCTTTATATATCTCTGAAATTTGAACCCTTATTAGTCTCAAATTTTGGTTTGTAGTACTCCGATATGAAGTCTTAAATTACCAAAAATTTCACGTTCTAAAACTTCATTGAAAAAAAGTTATAGCAAAAATGAGAAAATGACTTGTTTAAGACTAATTTCAGAACTAGTAAAAAACCCTAGCTTCCACAAGATATATCTCATAAATTATATGAGTCAAAATATGAAAACTTTTCCACTTGTAATTCACTATGTCTCCTTAGGATTCTAAAAATTTCGGAGTCTCAAACTTCACT
>JASDQU010738342.1:38540-59052 GCA_032191745.1 Picea mariana | reverse complement strand
GCTTATTTCGTTATTTAATAGAAAACCAGTTTTACTGTATCTCTGTTATTTTCGTGTTAAGCACCTATTAATAATCTGTATTCATTTCGTTCTGCTCATAAAATCCGGATCACAGATCTTAAAGCATGCTCTACTAGTACAATGGGGACAATGGATAGGTCACAGTTGCAAAGATAGTTCAGTGGGAATGTTCTCATTTTTGGTGAACAATTCGGTGGAGTGAATTGGTTCATCGTAGAGACTTTGCATCAAACTTACAACACAGGTTTCGTTTGATAGTGCGATGGAGGGTTGATTTAGGTGCACCCCTTGTATAGACCGAGAGCAAAGTTTGTGGTGAAATGAATCACTTGGATAGGGTGGGTGATCCCATAACTCATCGCAGGACTTGTTGTATATCTAACCATAGAAGTGATCACAAAAGTGATTACGAAAGGGAGCAATTCTAGGTTGCAATGAGTTGAATCACTTAGGTGAGTTAGACGACTTGAGGAAACATAGAGTAGCTTCATAGCAAGGCAGTTGGTTGGGCACATTTTGATCAAGACATCTTTGTGCCGTACATCACCGAGAACAATAGTTGAGTTGAGCTTGGTTGTTGAATAAGTGATTCGACCGTAGCCTTCAAATGAAGAAACTCTTCATAGAGTTACACTAGTCAGTTAATAGAAGTATGCCTTGGTAGTCGAGTGGTGTGTGTATGGTGCCTTGAAGTGGAAGCAGTGAAGGTGAGAAGATGGCTAGACATTGGAGATGAGTTCAACTGGTTGCATGGGAAGTTTGGGACTTAGATGTATTTATGAAGTGGACAGATGAACTCATCCTTGTATTTCATCGAATGTGCTATGCATGTTTGTGGAGCTGTGCACGGTGATTGAGGGGAGTTCATGCGTAGAGTCGGTGGCTTGGGAAAGTGAAGGTTGAGGACAATAGACTTGAACCCTCGGCAACCAAGAATTCCATTGAAACAATATGGTTGTTTTTGAGTTCTTGCATTTCCTAAGTGTTGTAGTGAGTTCTTCGAAGGAAAGTTGGATGACTTGGTGGTTCAAGTGTAATCCATTGTCGCGGTGAAAATTGGAAGATTTGAGGGTGGCTCAAGTGGTGTAGATTAAAAAAAATCATGTAGCAATTGGGATGCCTTGATTTGGGTGAATGTGCGAAGAGCTTGGGGTGACCTACTTGGACGAGTCTAGTGGTGGACTTAGGCAGATTTGGATGCAGCTATGGAGGTGAATTGAGGAGTTTCCCAAATATTGGATGAGGTACCTTAGTGCGTTGGTGCCTTATCCAAATTTGTTGGGTCATGCGACGACTTGACAGTCATGATGATAGTGTTAGAGTTTGGACGCTTGTGCAAGAGTTTGGACACTTGCAGAAGGTGCAAGTCAATTTTGTTTTAGGAGATGAATGAAGTCAATAGAGAAGTCGACCAATATTGTTAGTAGTCAACCTGAATGGGCAGAATGCAGACCAAGTGGCTTGGGTGGTGGTTGCTCACCTTTGGTATGGGATATTGGATGAGGCGGAGTGTACCTTGCTGGTTTGCAAGTGATTGTGTGATGACTTAGAGATCCAACAGGGTCGTTGGTTGAGGTTATCAGGAGTATTAGTTTGAACATGCCTAAGGCATGGAAGTTCTTTAGGGTGACTCATTCTACCTGGAACAATTTGGATAATTCATTAGCGCGTTTGAGGAGTGTGAATGTGTTGGCCACACTCATCGTAGATGTTGAGTTGTGGAGAGGTGACTCGATGGAAGGAGGTGAGTTGAGGACTTGCCTTGGTTTAGAGGATTGTACAAATAGGAAGATTGTAGCATGAAGAAATTACTTGGACCTCAATAGTAGATCCCTTGAAGAGTAGATCAAATTTCATTGCTTACATGCAAATTTCAGGGGTCAAAAGTAAAGAAAACTTATTGAGAAAGAGTTTGTATTGCAGTCCTAATGGTTGTAGCTTAATGTCAATTACAACAAACTAACCACTTGGTCAATCAAGATTCCCTTGGAGGACAAGAGATCCAAGATCGTGTAAAATTAAAATCCAACTTGAAGAATTCCAAAATCTCAACTTTCACGTTTGCCAATGCAACAATTAACAATCTCCAATGCAAAGTACTAGTGCCTTGTTATTGGGTGAATGAAGTCTCTTCCTTGGAAGGCAAGTTAAACAAGGAGGAAGAAGATATCTTTGTTGAGAGTTAAACCCTTATAAAACCCAACAACACTCCTTCCAAATCGTCTAGCTTGAAATCTAAGATGAACTAGGGTTTAAAGTTTCTCTAGGGGTGTAAACCCTCTTACTTCCTAGATAAATAAACCCTAGCTAAGCCTTGCAACAAGGGTGTAAATATTCTTACTTCTTGTTGCAATCCTTATATCACCTCAATAAGAAAAAAAATAAACCTTGGTGGAGGGTGTAAGCCCTTTTACTCTTAGGGATTAAGATATATTTCTTGAATTTAACAAGCAAAATGACAATAAATTGTAGAAATTACTCACCAAAATCTAAGAGATATAATGCAAGAAACACTTACTACCAAGATATCATCCACAAGTTTCCAAAGAAACACCACCAAGAGAAGTCGCTAGCCTTTAAAACTCCAAATAACAAGTGTTGCATCCATTGTTGACAAGAAAAGAGAGATAGTGAATTGCCCAAGAGGGTCGAAATTCCAATCCAAGAGTATTTTTATCGAATGATGAGTTATGAGAAAATGAAAATGACTTGCCTCATATTTATATGAGGAAAACCCAAGTCATGTTTGTCCACATTTGTCCACTTTTACATGAAAATCCTAATTTTAGGTCAAAACCTAAGTTACAATGCTTAATTAGCAAATTGATTTGCTCTTTTTTGCCCACGTAAGCTACAAAATAACAAAATGATCAGACATAAGCCCATAAAACTCCCCTCCAAGGTGGCATGCATGAAGATAAGGCTCCCAAGGCCAAGATGTCATGCTAGGAAGGTGCCATATCATCTCCATGTCAAGAAAATAAGTGGGGCTTCAAGCCCACAACACCACCAAGTGCACCTAAATGGAAAAACATCCTCCTGAATGTGTGACATCAAGCTTCCCAAGAGAGACGTTTTGGCATAGGAGGGTGACATCACCCTTTCTTCATCATCCTGGACCTCATCCATGTGCTAGGGAAGACTTCTAAGGTGAAAGATTCATCATTCTAGGCCTTCAATGAGTGGGGCGCATCATCCATCCAATGGGATTTCAAGCCCCTATGAGGTTCCAAGTTTCACGAATGTCTTCCACCGAGAAAGGTCCTGCAAAGACAAGAAAATATGCCCTCCAAGGGTCCAAGAGTCACATGTATCATGCCAAGTAAGCCACATTTAATAAAAGAACCACCCATACACGTGCATTAAATCCCCCCTTTTCAAACTAAACACATGCTTAAAGACCTTATAATTTTTTCCAAATTTAGGTATGGGAGGGTTGTCATGGTGTCCTATTGGGTAGACTAATCCCCAAGTCAAGGAATGTTTCCCAAGAAGACCCTCTCTAGGCCATGTAACGAATATGAGGCGAATGGGGGTAGGACTTTTGGGCATGGGGTTTCTGACATATCAAGGGCTCATATTGTCTCATTTATCGGTGCCTTTGTGGAGGGTGTGTTGCATCCCTTTGTTTGCAATGCAACATTTTTCCAAGCCCTTTATTTGCCTTTCATTTTTATGGTTCGAACATTAAGTGCTATGTGCAAAGAAAGAAAAAGAGCACCGCAATGCCACTTGAAGTTAGAACACATTGAGTGCCATATACACTGGAAATTAAAGGACACCACAATGCATTCCCCCATCAAGCGAGACATTTTATTCATTTTCTTTTTAAAGGTCCTTCATTTTTTATGGAGAAGCATTTCACTGCTCTCAATACCTTAGGGTGAGCATGTAGAAGGATAGATTATGGATTTTGACTTTTACAGTGCTAACTACAACACCTCTGGGTCTTTAGCCCGTTCTTCCCATGAAATGAGATACAATCCCTTCTTGGGGTCAATGAACCCATAAACCCAAAACACGAGGGAACAATGGGGAAGAGGTGTGAAAAGTTGTAATTATGTGTGGGAATGGTATGATGACCCTTCAAGTAGATCCCCCAGTAGCAACCCTTTTCCTGAGGGTGACCTGTTTACTAGGAAACCATGTCAACCACCAAGGTGAAATAAGGCAAAATGTATGATTTCCAAGCATACATTCCATAATCAAGAAATGACCCTTTGTAACATTCTCAAATGCTTCAATTATTAAAGTGACACTTACCATGAGATTGGACTTATTACCTCATGAAGCAAGACCTCTTTTCCTTTTTGGGCCATGCTGGTATGGAAAACGTTCTTATGTTGCTTAGGATGAATGGTGATGTGTGGTGGAGAGGAGGGGCCATGTCTGCTCGATGTGGGCTCAACTGGTCATCTTGCTCTTGACACTCCATGTCTTCTACCTGCGGGCCTCAAGACATCATCTCCTTAGTTACCCATAAGCTGGAAGGGTAACATGACATAGAGAGGTGAGCTTCCTCAAGGGGCCAAGTTGCTCCACATGGGAGGAGTACTTGTGTTTCTTCAAGGTGATTATGTGGAGAGAGTTGGGGCTCTTTGGACTCTGCTTGGGGAAGTCTTGTCACAAGTTTGGGTGAGGCATGCTATGAGATAGAACCACAGGTCTATGCGAAGTCTTGTGACAGAGAAAAGAGAGTGAGTCTGTGGTGGGTGCATGTCTAAGATGCACCGCAAGAGTTGCAAAAGTTGATTCGACGGATGAGTCTTCATGTGATGAATATGTGTATGATTTTCTGGGTGAGGTGAGGCGTTTCAGGTGACTCTAATCAAGTTGTAAATCGAGCCGACAATGCTCATATTGTAACTATTTCACAACAACAAGAATTAGTTAGGTGTTAGGCACGTTTTGTGTCGTTTGCATTATATCTATGTGTCTCTTGTTTGTTTCGAAAGTGTTCTCTTTGTTTCATGGATGTATGCTTGAATGACTAAGTGTTAAGTTGTTGACAAATTGTCTAAGTATACAAGTGAGGTGCACTAGAGTAGGAGTATGACTCACCCATAGCTTGGAACGGAGTATGGGTATGCTCTAGGTGAAGAGGCGTAGTCCAGACGAAGTATCCTTGGTCGCGCACCCTCAAGAGGTGCAAAATCACAAGATTTAGGCAGGTATCCTGTGGGGACATGACAACTTAACAACAAACCTCCTATCAAAAGAAGGACTTCAACTAGTTGAAGGTACAAGATCATGGCTCAAAATTAAGGATGGTGTTACTCTTTAAGAATACCAATTCAACCTTTCTATCTAATTCCTTCTCCTCTATCAATTATTTTGATGAGGAATATACCATTAATGAAGAAACTATATGATAAGCAATGCATTTCATCATATAGTTAAAATTTAAACCAAAGCTTTCACATAATTTTCTTTAATGGAAATGCACTTTTTCATGACTATGGTTGATTTTAGAATTTCCCATATATGTATGTGTTTTGAAATACTCGAAAAAAAATAATCATTTTTAACCTACCTAGGCCTCGCAAGTGCACTCTCTGGTGCACCCTCTTCCCACCTTCTCTTTCGCCATGGCCCCAGGAGGGGGGCCCGAGGCTGCCCCACCCCCTCTCCCACCTGAGATAAACACATTCAGGAAGCTGGTCACTGCATGCAACAAACGACCTGCCTCAGAATCGCACCAGAAATTTGTAAAAAAACTGGACAACATCCCTTCAATCGGCCTACCAGCAGAAGAAACATGTAGATATGCTATGAACCTAACTGAGCGGGGGCTCATTGGGTAGTTTACGGGCTTATGTCCTTCTACCAAAGCTGTAGACACGTGGGTATAGAGAAACTGGAGTCCTCTAGTAAAGGAAGGCATCAAAAGCCATCTGGTTGACAGGGGATTCTTCGTTTTTGTTTTTGACAATCTAGAAGACAAAAATCTCATCTTCAGGAACGGACTGTATTTTATGGGCCCTCAAGGTCTGTACCTGAACAAATGGTCCCCAAATTTCGATCCAATGCAAGACGTGCCCTCGGTTGTTCTGGTTTGGATGTGCCTTCCTCATTTACCCCTGCATTACTGGAATCCGAAGTCCCTAGAAGCCATTGGGAACACCCTCGAAAAATACATCGACATAGAAGACATAAAGGAACAATATTCCTGTGCAAGAATATGTGTGGAAGTCGATCTAGAGGTTGGACTCCCAGAAGCCATACAACTAAAGGTTGCAGACTGGTCTTACATCTAATAATTGGACTATGAACAACTTCCATTTAAATGCAGGTATTGCCATGGCTACGGTCATTTCGCCCGGCTTTGCAAAAAGAAAGTCAAGGAGGAGGTGGAAAACTTGAAAGGCGACCAATGGACACAGGTTCAAAAAGCAGCCCCGTCAAAACACAATAGTAGATCCAAAGGGAAAGGGATGTCAAAGGGGTATGGCGCCCCCACTATAGGGAATGCCCATGGGGAAGGGAGCTCAGCCCCCTCAATCCCAGAGGTTTCCAAAAACCCCTTCTAAATCCTCAACAACCCCCCAGAAATCTCGGATCCAATGATCAAAGAACTTGAACAGTAAATCCTCTCCCATAATAAGAAAAAACAATGTTGAGATCCATCCCGGCCCCCCAATTGGAGCCTCCTCCTCCCCTTCCTACGCAGATATAATAAAAAAGAAACCTCCGGAAAACTTCGGATCTTTGGAGGATGAGTCTTTTGAAAGACCCTCAAAAAGAGTAAGGAGAAAATCTCATAAAGAAGCAAGAGAAGAAGAAGCAGAGAGGCAAAAAATGCAAGGAAGCCAACCTACCATTGAAATGTCCATCAGAAGGAATACCAGAACAAGGCCCCCCAAGGGAGGCCCTCCCCACTCCAGTAAATAATGTGTATAGTCTCTTGGAATTGTAGAGGCTTGGGTAATCCTTTGAAGGTCGAAGTAGTCAAAGACCTTCTGAAAATTGACCCTCCCGAGATTCTCTTGCTCCAAAAGACAAAAATTGAAGGGGACACCCTTCTAGAAATCAACAATAAAAAATGGAAGAAAAATGCAGGGAAAGCCATTAGTGCAAGGGGCTCTTCAGGTGGCCTTGCAACGTTGTGGGCGAAGGACAAATTTCATTTAGAAATTTCCGTTGAGACTCAACATTGGATATTCACTGAAATCTGACATATTCCAAGTAAGATTTCTCTCTCACTCTTCAATCTTTATGTTCATGTCAGGTACTCTTAGAAGAAATATTGTTGGCAAACACTAGCAGATTTTTTAGAGATTTTCTCTCCTTCAGATATCATTATAGCCGGACATCTAAACCTTATATTCGAACCAAAAGAAAAGAGAGAAGGCAATAGTACCAGGGACCAAATGCTCCCCTTCGTTGAGGAGCTAGTCCATCAATGGGACCTCCTTGACTTCAAGCCTTCGAAAGGTCTTTTCACCTGGACAAACAATATAGTTGGGGCTGATCACATCTCAGCTTGCTTCAATAGATTCTTAATTCAGAGCACGTTTCTTCAAGAAAGGAGGATAATCTCTTCCAAGATCCTTCCAAAACTGACTTCCGATCACAAACCTATCCTCTTGATTTTGGAAGAAGAAGAAAATATGGGCCCAATCCCTTTCCGGTTCAGCTCTCTATGGATAGAAAAGAAGGGATTTCTTGAAACTGTCCACTCAGCTTGGTCCTCTCCTATTTCAGGGTCTCCAAGCTTTGTGAGGGAGCAGAAATTAAAAGCAACAAAACATGCATTGAAAGTTTGGGTCCTAAATCCCTTGAAGACTCCACTTAGACACAGACAAGAGACAATTCAACAGTTATCAGATCTGCAAGTTGAAATGGAGATCAAAGACATCTTCAACTTAGATTTGGAGAAAGAACAAGCTGCCCAAAGCAAAACTTTTCGTGCTTTTCGTCATGAAGAAGAGTATTGGAGGCTTAAGTCTCGAAGCTTGTGGCTAAAATCCAGAGATCGAAACGCTTCATTCATTCATCGGCAGTTCAAAACCCGCCTCTCCCAAAACCACATTTATGAAATTGCCTCCTCATATGGATTGATCCACAAAGGGTTTGAGTAGCTCAAGGGCGCAACAAAAACTCACTTCAAGAGACTTTACAAGGAAGAAGGCTCCACCTCTGAAGAGGTTATCTCAGATTTTCTCATCCCCTCTATCGTAAGCAGGAAAGACAATTCAGTCCTCATGGAACCATTTTCTGAAGAAGAAATCAACAATGTCATCTGGTCCATGGAGCCTGAGAAATCCCCAGGACTAGATGGATTCACAATCCATTTTTACTGAGCATGTTGGGACATAATTAAGACTGATCTACTGAGGATGATTAAATATTTTCACCAAAGAGCTAAAGTAGGAGGCAACACTAACTCTACCTTCTTAGCTTTAATCCCCAAAGAAGTTAATCAGATCTCCTTCGAAAGATTCATGCCTATATCACTCTGCAATGCTTCTTATAAAATTATGTCCAAGCTTTTGGCGAATAGAATCAAGCCCCTGCTAGAGAATCTCATTTACCCCATGCAAGGCGAATTTGTCAAGGGGAGACATATTCTCGACAATGTAATACAGGTCCAAGAAGCCATGCACTCTAGTCATCAACGACAAGAGCAAGGGATGTTGATAAATCTCGACATGGAAAATTCTTTCGATAGGGTAAACCTCTCCTTCCTTTACAAAATTATCCTCTCTTTTGGGTTTTGCACTGACTTTGTCAAGTTGATAAAAGCATGCATTGAAAATCCTTGGATAGCCCCTCTAGTAAATGGCAGACCAACAAACTATTTTCAGGCCTCCAGGGGTTTAAGACAAGGCTACCCTCTTTCCCCCTTCTTGTACATCTTGATGGATGATACTCTAAGTAGAAAGTTGACTGTTGAAAAGAGGACTGGTTCAGTCCCAGGCATTAGGCTGACAAAGGGCATTGATCCAATAAATCATGCCCTCTTTGCAGATGATTCCCTCATGCTAGGTGGAGCCTCCGTAAAAATTAAAAAAAACTTCAACGAAATACTTAAAGCTTCTGCAACATCTCTTGAGCGCTCATTAATAAAAGGAAAAGTGCAGTGTATGGGTGGAATGCAAATCAACAAACTATTCAACGAATAGCCCTTTACCCGGGCTTCTCGGACTATGCTTCTTGGGAAAAAATAAAGTATTTGGGACTCCCCTTAACTCTGGGCTCTAATAAATCTTCTCTGTGGGAAGAAATTATAAGCAAATTCAAAGCTAAAATATTAGCTTGGGGCGGACAGTGGCTCACCAATACTGGGAAACTCACCCTCATAAAATCAGTCCTGTCCTCCCTGCCAATCTACAAGGCTTCCTTTCTCCTGGCCCCGAAGGCGATCACGATTCAGATCACAAAGATGATTATAGACTTCCTCTGGAATGGAGGCAAAGGAAACCAAAAGAAATACCACCTGGTCAATTGGGAAACTGTCAAATGCCCCTATGTAGAAGGTGGCCTACAGGTAAGAGATCCCGAGCATGTAAATCTAGCATTGGGAGGTGTTGGAGCCGCCTTTTTCAACTGGTTTAAATGTAATTTTTAAAGTCAAATGTTGGTCTTTAAGTTCTCTTTCACTTCGTGACATTCACAAACTAAAATTTTCAGTAGTCCCGACATGCGAAACAGTGAAGAATGTTATTTTTCATAAGTCACCACCTTTTATCATTAAACAATTTTTTTTTACCTTTTGTACTTCGGGATATCGCGCTTCGGGAGTTACAAGTCACAAGATTTACAAGCGTCGATATGCGAGGTCGCAAAAAGTTGTTAAAAGCTTATCTCAGGTCAAAGCTAAGAGTAAAATTCTTTAAACCCCGGTCAAGTGTTGTCAGGATTTCGCGTCTCAGCGTTCACTCTCTCCAAAAGCGTTACTGTCATAACTTCGATAGACAAAGCCGTGAGACTTTTACTTAAGTAACCCAGGTTAGTGTCAGGGGTGGTTATTTTTGACCATGGTTAAAGCCCGTCGGGATTTCGCGACTCGGCGTATGCGCCTCCCAAAAGTTATACCTTCCAAACCTCGAGTGGCAAAGTCACAATATTGCTCAAATAGTAATTAATTAAAAGACTTAATCCGGTTTAGCTTCTAGTTTAAATAGATCACATCATCGCGATCTCGGGATTTCGCGACTCGGCATATGCTCCTCCCGGAAACTATACCTTTGAAGCCCTGAGTCGCGAAGTCGCGATAGAAATTAAAACATGATTAATTAAACACTTAATCATGTTTACGTTCTCGCTTAACTAAATCCAATCATCACGATCTCGGGTTTTAGAGGCTCGAAAGGTTAGAGTGAAAACTCCCGATAAGGCGAACGTTGAAAGGTTGATTAAAGTTTAAGAAAGCCTGATTAAAAAAGCTAAGCGAGCTTAAGCAGTATTTAATGCAAATAATAATATGCACAGTCTACAAGGTAAATTTAAATTTTCCTTACGCCAACTTGTGTCACGAACCGTCGAAATTTATGGCATTAATTGGAAATGAGGCGAAGCGGCAAGTAGGGATATGGTTTTTATTGCTAAAATCTGTCTCTAAAATTGATTTGATCGTTTTGTTCATAAGGACGTCGAGATTTAAATGGTCGAAGATATAGATCTTTTTCTTCTGTGTCACAAAGCTCATTTCTATTTTACACAGAGAAACTTTCCTCAGCAAACTGATTTCTGTATGTATACATATTTTTATCGCATGAGAGTTAAATCATAATCCCCCGTCATGGCCCCACGAAAAGCATCTAAGGCAAGTGCTGAGATTTCAGGGCAAGGCTTGGATAATGTTTCTAATACTTCACCGGAAGCGTTGATTTAGTCAGAACCTGGTCGTATATTTCTGAGATTTTGCAGTCCGAATTGGTAGACTGTTCAGATGATTCCAGTGACAATGAGAAGGACGACCTGGCCACCAAATACAAGATCGTTGTCTAAGAAGAAATGTATAAAGTAGCGGCCAGGCCACGTCTGCTTCCTTACTATGATATGATCCGATGGGCGCTAGACCATGTAGATATCCCAACCAGAACCATCATCAACGAGCAGAAGGTCACTATTGGGACCTTTAGACCGGAACAATTACAGGCGATGTACAAGTTGCCACCCACGTCAAATTTCACATACAATGCCAAGTTTCTAGAGGATTTTAAACAGAAGGAATGCGAGCAATATGACAAAACCTTGTATGATTTGATCAAGGATTGGGTCTTGCACCCCATAAAGTTCAGGGCCGATATCAACGGAATTTATTCCATATCTTCTTTGGAAGCACAGTTCAAATACATAGCAATGATGACCTGTAGATTATATGGGAGGGAAGACACCACATATTTTTTCCTCCCACGGGTGCCTTTGATACATACAATCGTGGAAGGTTGTTCCTTCGACTGGGCTAAACTATTGTTAGATAGTCTGACCAGTCGGATTACAGAATATCGAACGCAAAGGGCGAGCAGGAAAGCTGCTTCATTTTTTATGTCCACATACATCATGGACGCCGTGTGTTGCACGACACCTTTTCCCTTAATGAGCTGGAGCTAGGCTCCATCAGATGTCGAACCTATCCACGTCTACCATTCAAAGCTGTGGGAGGACAAGGCTTCGGATTTCGTATATGAAATTTTCAATTGGGTAATGGTACCGATGCATGTCACCATCTTTGGTAATCCACCACCCAGGATCTCAGATAGCATCATGGTAAATTTGAGCAGTGTGGTCGACTGGTACGTGGAAGCAGAATTTTCACACCTCAAGGTTTTCGGTGCTTCTATCCCTCCACATGCTCTACCATTATTTATACCCGATAGGCTAGCTTGTCGTGAGATTTCCAGGCAAACTGTGATTGGTGGCGTAAGCAAAGAGCTTAAGGGATATTTGAAGAAGGTATGGCAACCATTCCCTATTCATTTGAACACCTATTCTTTATTAGATTTCGGGCATGCAAAGGCTGAAGCAGCAGCCTTGGAAGACATTAAATTGGTTCACATTGAATTTAAGAAACACGACCCACACAGGGTCGTGAGTAATCACTTGGCTAGTTGTGGCCTTAAAAGGTTTGAGCACGAGAATTCGCCTCATGATGACATTTTCCGAGGCGCGAGATATTATGCCGAGGTTTTGGCTCAGATACAAGCCTTGTCACCCGAAGAGAGGGTTGATATGTTCAAATTCCAAGAACATCAGCGGAGTTGCCTTCCCCCAGTATTATAGGGTGAGAATACAGCGACCATAGATGTGCAGAAAACAGAAGTTGAAGGCTCCAAAGATTCAGCACCCAGCCGAGAAGAACACCAGGACAAGAAAGAGCAAACTGGGGGCCCAAAACGGGAAGCTTAGACGTCCTGCCCTCCGAGCGAGCCAACCTCGGTTGTTACTCCAAGGAAATCATCTAAGCAAGTTGGCAATCCCATCGTTTCTATTACCCCCCTACAATCCACAAAAGGGGTCCCAGGCGCAGGGTGGGTTTTTGGCCAAGAATTAACGCCCATAAAAATGGAAGAGCTACCTCCGAATGAATTCTTCTTTGATAAGAAGAGAAAGGTTGTCATGAAACAAGAATTTTATGAAGAGGCAGGTAAGGTAGCCAAGAAATTCAAAATCTTAGCCGATGGAAAAGATGTGAAGAAGCAAGAATTTGCGACTCAAATAATAGGAACATTGGGGGCTTTCGCCACAGCCAACCAATATTCAGTCGGGACCCGAACGGATCAGCTGAAGCGAAAAAATTGTTTAATCAAAACATTAGAGGCTAAACTAGCTACAACAGAGGCCACTGCCACAGATCAGGCGAATACAGGTTTGGAACAAGCTAGAGTAGTTGATCAAAAGCAAATTGAGCGGCTCAAAACTGACCTCGAGCAGACGCAGCTGATGGCTCAGACAAGTCAAACATAGGTAGACCAACAAGGAGAATTGATAGAGCAGCTACAAGTCAAATTAGACTTCGCCGAAAGCCAAGTAATTGATATCGGGATATTTCAATCCCAAGCTATAGAGATCAGAAAAAGAGTGTCGGCAACTCAACAAGGCCTACTTGCTAAGGTAGAAACAATTCAAAACAACTTCCAACTCATTGATCGAGTATTGGAAAACCTCACTCTCAGAGAAAAAGATGTTGGGGCGGCCCGAGTTGCTTTCCAGAAGGCTATTCTAGCCACGACGAGAAGGGAGACAAGCAGTAGTTCCAGGTTTTCTATCTCGGAGCAGACCCAAGGTAACATCTTGCTGAAAGAATGGGAGCGTGACATATCCGAAGGCAGACAGCAAGCTAGAGAGATAAGAAAATCTTGTGAAGAAACCTTCGGTTTTCTAGATGGAAGTTGGTTGGGTTCCGACGATCAAGGCAGCACTGAAACACTGGGCCAGATCAATACAGCCAAGCATCTGCTCAAGATCAAGGAAAATGAAGAAAGAGAATTGGTCGAAATATCACAAATAACCCAGATGGACATAGTCCAAATAGATAAATGGCTGATTAAACCGAGTGTACAATTATGTTCTGTCAACGCCAAAGACCAACAGGTGGAGGGAAAGTTGCCAAAATTGGCGAAGGATTATTACACTTTCGAGGCCAACAATCAAGCAGAGCCTTCTAAGTTAATATCCCAGCTGGTGGAGAAGTGCGTCATTTGCATGGAGCATGCGAAGAGGCAGGTTTCCGGTACCAAATAAGGATAGAAACCAAGAATCGAAACGATTAATCTCCTTTGTTGTAACCGAAAACCTCTGGAACGTTTGAGATTCCATACTACAGAAATTTGTATAAATATACATTTTGTAGAAAGAACAAAGGCTGGACCTATTTTGGTCGATTGTAATAGAGACCCTTATTTTTTAATATTAATACAAAGCAATCCGAAGACTCCTGATTCCGTCAAGACTGTGTTATGAGTTTGTTTCCTCTCTGTTTTCTTGTTCAATTTCATTTCGCACATATATGTTTGATGAATGTTACACTGCAATTTAGTAAAACCTTTACTGTGGTGATTAATTTTAATTGTCTATATATTTTATAGTTTTTCCTCTGTATCGGCTATCAGCAGGTACAAGACCTGTGGACTCATTAGATTTTCATATTTTATACATTCGTCAGATTTCTTCTGACCTTTTTCTTCTTATGTTTACAGGGCGAGATTCTCCCTTGATAGGAGCCTCGTATTATAAACAGCTTTATGTTTTTCTTGCATTTTCACACACACCATTTATTTACTAGATAACACAGTTATGGGAAAGGGCCTTTGGTTTGTAATTTATCTTTAACAATAAATCAGATAGTTCTCTTTTATACGATCAAATTGAGACAACATTTAAAACTTTGAAACTTCCTTTTAATTTTATTGTTCCTCTATGACTGTCCCCTTTGTAAGACAACCTAACATTGAGCCCGGTTTATCGGACCATACACATATCGCTTTGATTCTTTTCGATACTATTCTTAAAACAACCAATACCCGGGTAGAACTTGAGCATTCATGGGCTGCGATTGAGCGGGATATAAATATCCAAGAACAGTGGGAGGCTAGACAGCGACAACCTGGAAATCAACCTTAGCTTCTTTTCTCGAAGGTTGATGCTTTCCCTTTCTTTATCCTTTACTCACTTTCGGATGCCTAGACACTGTACTTTCTAAGCCTTAAGTACAGACTCTGGAACAACATCATTTTTGCGCCGCTGCCGGGGACGAAGTTACGAAACATTTTCCCTGGGAATAACGACATTCTCGCAAGTTTCACCCTTTGATAGTGAACATCCTTTAAAGGATTTTCTTATCTTTCGCTTGGCGACTCCACATTTAAATAAGCTAGCATCCGTTCAAAGAAATACCAGACTAAACCCAGAGGGCAAACAGACCACGCCTGTTTCCGATCCCGAAAAAATACTTAAAACTAGAGGTTCCATTAAGCCAACTACTACAGTCTACTAGCTTAAGTACCCACAAACCAAGATCAAGAGTTCGTTTGAAACTTCAACTTCGCACAGTTCCTGTCAAGAAACCATCAATTCAATTTTAGCTCTCTCTGAGACTAAGAATGAAACCCATTCGATAACATCTAACGTATACAGAGGTAAAAGCCTTGCAGTGGATTTATCAGAGATCGATATCCCACCAACTTTTCAGTTAGATCTCATGACCTCACCAAATCTCGGAGAGTATACCTTACACTCAGATTACACACCCATGGGTTCCCCTGATTACATTTCTTGCAAATCTGAAGAGCCAAGTCCTCGCATCACTTATCACCCGTCTTTGGTTGTCCCACTTCACGAAGAAGCTAAAGATTCGCTTTTAGTGTTCCAGAACCCTCTATACAATACATCGTTTCCCTATCTATTAGTACCAATGGCAGCCGCCGGAGGAGGATGTGGAAGGGTTTTCGGATGTGGAGGAGTTTTAGGAGGTGGTGGGGCTCCAGGAGGAGGAGCAGGAGGCCAAGGGCCTCTTCCCCCTCCTAGAGTTTTTTCTAAAGTGGCTGCAAGATATGCACCTTTGGTTCTACCTATCCCTCTTCATGACCTCCCCGAAAATTATATAAAAAACTTACCTAAGTTTACATGAGAAGGAGACTTAACCGCAGCTGAACATATAAACTTCTTCGATCAGTTCGCGGATATCCTAGGTCTTGAACACGAAGAGGTGTATTCGAGGCTTTTTGTTCAAACTTTCGAAGGACAGGTACGAACCTGGTTTTGAAGCCTACCCGCAGGGTCAATATTATCTTACGATGCTCTAGAAGATGCCTTCCTTAGGCAATGAGGCGAAAGGAAAGATCACTTGTGTTATTTGACCGAGTTCGGATCTTTAACGAAAAAGAATTCGGAAACAGTTATGGAATTTATTCAAAGATTTAATAAGCTGTATAATAAAATCCCAGCCGAAGTTAAACCATCTCAACTTGTAGCCAAAGTAACCTTCGTGGGAGCTTTCGAACTCGATTTCACCCTTCTCTTAAGAGAAATAAGAGGGGCTACCCTAACCCGAATGCAAGATGATGCTGTAGAAATCGAATCTAACATTATGGCTTCTGGCAAGTTGAAAGCTAAGGTATAAACAAGAAACCGAGAAACCAGACGTTTCAGGGAACAAGCCAGACCCTCAGGGTCTAATAGATCCACAGACGATAAAATGGATGATATGGCTAGGATAATTAAGGAATTGTCGAATAAAATTTCTAGGATGGAACTGTATCAATCGAAGGTCGATCCTTTCATTAAAAGAGAATTCCGGAGAAACCCCAACCTTCAAAATCAACAAAGACAGGCTAAAAATGAAGATCAGAAAATTCAAACCCCTTTAAAAAATGAAAATTTTATAGGAGGAAATGACCTGGAAGATTTCAAGGGTTTCGAAGAAGATGTGACAAATTTAGGTGACGACTGCACTCAGCCTTATATAACTAAAGAAGATTATGAGAAGTCTTTAAGCACACAACAACCCTCAGATATAGATAATGACATAAACAATACATATGTCCCTGACTATCAAGAAGTAACTGATTCAATAATGGCTGAAGTATAACCTAGGTATAACTTGAGGTCTAAAAACAAACTTGCGTTGATTTCTCAACGCAAGAAAATTCTCCCTAGAGGTGAAGTATATGTGCCCACCCCAAAGGAGAACGAAACATCTAAAGGGACTGACTTATTGGATCCAAAGACGAAGGAGGTTGAGACCCAAACAAAGGAGATCAAGATAGTCGATACACAGACACCGGTAATAAAGATCACGAGTAATAAATCAGCTCAGACAAATAAGTTGGAGAAGAGAGAGTCCGAGATCTCAACCAGAGAAACAGACAAAGGTAGTGGCGGTTTTAGTTTTGAAAATGAGATAAATAGGATCAAAATACCGATCCCTCTGGTTGAGTTAGCAAAGAATCCTGCATATCGTAAACGGATAACCAAAGTGATAGGTTGTTCATATCAAGAAAGTCAATCCGACATGATAAACTTGGAAGATGATAAGCCCAATATCACTTTTGGTCCACATTTCGAGGGTGCCAGAGACACCATCACTCCTTTCTATATCACCCTAAATGTGCATGATCGACTGTTGCATAACTGCATGCTAGACTTTGGAGCTTCACATAACGTGATGCCCAAAACTATTATGGATAGACTAGGCCTTGAGATCACCAGACCTTACGAAGATCTCTACTCTTTCGATTCGAGAAGAGTTAAGTGCATGGGTATGATAAAAGATTTAGCAGTCACCCTTGCACAGGTCCCAGTCAAAAGTGTCTTGATGGATGTAGTTATTGCTGATATCCCCCCTAGTATGGCTTACTACTATCAAGGTCGTGGGGAGCCAAACTTAGGGGGTCCCTCCAACTCGACATGACTTACGCCACAACTCCTGTGTTTGGTGGACAACTTACTCGGTTATACAGGGAAATGAGGTTAGCCTATACAATGAGCGATCCTCAGAATCCTAACAATTTTCCTGTTTATATTGCAGATCAAGATCTAGAAAATTGTATTTTGTCTTTTGATGATGGTCTAGATAGCTGCACAGAGGAAAATTACATAGATGAGAAAGAATTAGAAAATATGCATAGCACTGGGATCTGGAAGATGTTTTTTGATGGTGCCCTATCATGTGAAGGAGCAGGTGCAAGGGTACTTTTTGTGGCACCTGAAAATAAATTTGTTGTCCCTTTCTTTTACAGGCTTCAATGGGATATAGACTACACCAACAATGTATGTGAGTATGAAGCCTTAATATTAGGATTGGACGCTGCCAAGAAGCTAAACATAAAGAACCTAGACGTATATGGAGATGCAGAGTTGATAGTCAAACAGATGAATCGACAATACCTGGCCAAGCACCTGAGATTGAGATCGTACAGAAATTGTGCTTGGGATCTAATGGAAAATTTCTTCTCATCTGTAAATATCCACTTCATCCCACGCACCGAAAATTTGCAGGCCGACTTGTTAGCCAGGGCAACGTCGATGTTCGCTCCCCATACTGCTTTTAAATTGAAATACCACATAGAGGTAAGGCACCGACCATCCATCCCGAACAACATACAACACTGGCAGGTTTTCGAGGATGACGAGCAGATCAGGAAATTCCTCGAAGCAGTAGGCGACTTCTCTGAAACTCACATTGATCAAGAGAATTTAAATGATCACATATGGATCATGGAAGAAGGAGAAGACCCTGAAGAGTTCCAAAAAAAAATTGCAAATCATCGCATGCTGGTTCTAATGAACAATCAGATTTCGAAAGGACTGATTCCTCTGGAGAAAATGTTCGATCAGAATGACATACCCTTGAAATCCACCCTACAACCCCAACCAGAGGAGGTTGAAGACTGCGATGTAGGGACCAAAGAAGAACCTAGGATGGTAAAAATATCAAAGTACCTTCCTCCTGAGGTAAAAATTAAGTATAAAGACTTGCTCGGACAGTATAAAGATGTTTTCTCTTGGTCTTACGAAGAGCTGAGAACTTGTGACACCGCTGTAATTGAACACAAGATACCCCTAAAACCTGGTGTTAAACCCTTTCGACAAAAACTCAGACAGATCAACCCTATTTTATTACCTGTGGTTGAAAAGGAAGTTAAAAAGCTCTTGGATGCAAAAATAATAGTACCTCTAAGATATTTCGATTGGGTAGCAAACCTGGTCCCCGTCAGAAAGAAGAGTGGGGAGATTAGACTGTGTGTGGACTTTATAAATTTGAATAAGTCCTCCCTCAAAGATAACTACCCTCTACCCAAAATGGATCACGTTTTAGAAAAGGTAGTTGGGGCAAACATGATGTCAATGATAGATGGGTTCTCTGGGTATAATCAAATCGTCGTAAGTGAACTAGATAAAGAGAAAACAACTTTCACTACCCCTTAGGGTACTTTTATGTATGATAAAATGCCTTTTGGTTTAATGAATGAAGGCGATACCTTTCAACGTGCTATGGACATTGCTTTCATCGGCGAAAGGGATAAATTTGTGGTCATTTATCTTGATGATCTAACTGTTTTTTCTAAATCTGATGAAGATCATCTGGTACATCTCAAGCGGACGTTTAAGAAATGTCGTAAGTTCGGTCTGTCTTTGAATCCCAAAAAATCCCACTTCGCCATGCAAGAAGGTAAACTCTTGGGCCATATTGTGTCTCGAGACGGTATTAAAATCGATCCTAAAAGAGTTGAGGCTATAGATACTATAAATATTCCTAGGAATGTAAAAGAAATTCAGTCATTTTTAGGAAAAATAATTTTTTTGAGGAGATTTATTCTGAACTTTGCTGAAATCGTGAAATTGATCACAGATATGCTAAAGAAAAACAACGAAGTGAAATGGACGGCAGAAGCTAAAGCGGCATTTGCACACATCAAGAGGGTCATAAGCGAGGCACCTGTACTGGCAAGCCCTGATTATCAAAAAGATTTTCTTATTTTTTCATTCGCCTCCGAACACACAATCGCTTGGGTACTCCTCCAAAAAAACAAAGAGGGTTTCGAACAACCGATAGCCTTTTTTAGCAAGAGTCTCAGAGACATAGAACTTAAATACGATATAATGGAAAAGCAAGCGTATGCTATGGTGAAGGCGTTAAAAGCATTCAGAACCTATGTGTTGCATTCCAAGATAATCGTGTATGTGCCTACCAGTTCTGTAAAGGATATTTTGGTTCAATCTGACAGTGATGGAAGAAGGGGACGTTGGCTTGTCAAAATTCAAGAATTCGACCTGGAGATAAAACCAACAAAATTGGTAAAAGGACAAGGTTTGGCCAAACTCTTAGCAGAATCAAATTCAGAGCTCTCAGTATAAATGGCCTACAAGGATATGAAGAAGGTGTGGACATGAAAGAGTGTGACGAGCCAATAAGCGTGATTAGAATCGAAGAGAAGTTTATCTCATCAGACTGGTACAAAAACATAGTGTCATACTTGATGACATTGAAATGCCCGAGTGATTTATCCCCATCCAAAGTTAGAACGCTGAAATTACATGCGGTCAAATACTGTATATCCGAAAATCAATTGTATTGGAAGGACCCACTAGGTTTCCTATTGGTCCATTTAGTTGAACCAGAAATAGAGAGGGTCATAAGCGAATTTCACGAGGGTGTCTGTGGGGGACATCACGCTTGGAGAGCGACATCTTATAAGATCCTAAGGGCAGGGTATTATTGGCCAAAACTTTTCTCAGACGTAAATGCCAAAGTCAGAGCCTGTAACCCGTGCCAACTGTTCGCAGGCAAGCATAAAATCCCAGTGCTACCACTGGTTCCGGTCAAAACGGAGGCTCCTTTCCAGCAATGGGGGCTAGATTTTATAGGTGAAATTAACCCCCATTCTAGCGCTCAACACAAATGGATCCTGATTGCCACAGATTACTTCACTAAATGGGTGGAGGCTATTCCAACCAGAAGGGCAATAGATTCGGTGGTAATAGACTTCCTGGAAGACAACATTTTGTCTAGATTCGGCTGCCCCCGAAAAATAGTCACAGATAA
>JASDQU010738342.1:0-37701 GCA_032191745.1 Picea mariana | reverse complement strand
CAATAACTGGTTACCAAAAAAAATTCCACTATATATACCGGTTTGTGTTTTCTTTTTATTTCATAATTTATTTTTGGTAAGTGCACTTTCACAAATAATAAATCAGGTCAATGATTTTTGTAGAAATAGAAATACACACACACACACACACACACACACACACACACACACACACACACACACATATATATATATATATATACCTAATACTTTTCGCATTTTTTTCCCTTCAGGATTTCGGTTTGCAGCCTGAACGAGCGAAAGAGGTAAAAAGAAGGTCATATACCGGAAAATAAATTTGCCAAAATAGGTGATAGAAAAGGTTTTCTGTTATTATAAAATGGTAAGGTAAAGGTCTGAATTCCTGAGAATTTTATGTTTTTAACAAAGATTTTCAAAACGCCGCAATGGTCTCATGAATATAATGTTTTCGCTTGAATGGTTATTAAAAGAACAACTACTTGCTCTGGATCCTAAGAATTTTCACTTAAAATAAAGATAGGAGGTAGTTAAAATAAGCAGAGAAAGTAAAGCCTCTCCGAAAAGGGTTTTCAGGAGTCAGTGTTAATGTTTGACCCTTGTCTTTCAGTTTACAGACCTCTATCTGTCACCCTTCTTTCTGTTTTCAGATATTACCTTCTTGAAAGGCCAAACATCTTTCCGAGTTTGCATACAAGGGGAGAAGTGATTATGTTTTAACTTTGAAAGCTACAAAGCAAATTTTGGAAAGTAAGCTGGTCTTCACAACTCCTCAGCCTCTTACTAAACAAAGTGATGCATAGGTTGATCCTGACTATTCTAGGTTTTTCAACAGTTTTGAAAGATTGAGGCTTGCTCGAAGGAAGACCCCTAGAAATAATTTCTCCCCTTCTTCTCTACGGGCTAAGGTATGGTGAAAGTTGAGGGAGGGTTGGTACCGAGTAATCAAAGTAAGTTGACAGACCTCCATTGCAAAATATTACGCAGATATCACCCCTCATACAAACTGATTGCCCCCACTTCGTGTTCTAAAAAGTAAATTATAATACAGATGGTGAAAGGAAAGTTATATTTAATTGTCCATCTAGTCCAAAAAGACGATGAAAGGAGATTAAGAAATGATTGCCCTCGTCTCAGCATTTAAATGCATAAATATATTTTGAAGTGGTGAAAGGAAATTTAGTAAAAAGGGCCAGATAACTTCACCGGGGTATTGAACAAGCCCGCTGGCAGTGAAGCAATGTTTGAGATATCTGTAAGGTTGTTATACGTGAATCTCACTCTACTCTGGTAACCAATTTTCTCGAAACCGGATCTACATCCTAAGTTCAGACAAGGCTCCCTGATTAAAAACATGTAATGAACTTCGTTTGATGCAAACCAAAAGCCACAAGATCTGTTGGATTTCCTAGGACTGTCTTGATTGTCCAAATGCAGACCTAAATTCAATAAAGAGAAGGAGAAAGTCGTGAAAGGGACTGCAGTTGAGTGTGAAACGTATTTGAGTTTTGAAAAGCTTTTCACAAGTAAAAGATAAAGTCTATTTTTCCCTCTGTATCCTTTTCCTAGGAACAATTTTTGCTGGGATAAAGCCATTGACTCCATTTACCCAATACAGGCACGTGGTCTACTGTTCTTCCCGTCTTACATGAAGACGGAATCCCTAGTTGGAGCCTATGTTGGAGCCGCCTTTTTCAACTGGTTTAAATGTAATTTTTAAAGTCAAATGTTGGTCTTTAAGTTCTCTTTCACTTCGTGACATTCACAAACTAAAATTTTCAGTAGTCCCGACATGCGACATAGCGAAGGATGTTATATTTCATAAGTCACCACCTTTTATCGTTAAATGATTTTTTTTTACCTTTTGTACTTCGAGATATCGCGCTTCGGGAGTTACAAGTCACAAGATTTACAAGCCCCAATATGCGAGGTCACGAAAAGTTGTTAAAAGCTTACCTCAGGTCAAAGCTAAGAGTAAAATTCTTTAAACCCCAGTCAAGTGTTGTCGGGACTTCGCGTCTCGGCGTTCACTCTCTCCAAAAGCGTTACCGTCATAACTCCGATAGGCGAAGCCATGAGACTTTTACTTAAGTAACCCAGCTTAGTGTCAAGGGTGGTTAGTTTTGACCATGGTTAAAGCCCGTTGGGATTTCGCTACTCGACGTATGCGCCTCCCAAAAGCTATACCTTCCAAACCCCGAGTGGCGAAGTCGCGATATTGCTCAAATATTAATTAATTAAAAGACTTAATCTGGTTTAGCTTCTAGTTTAAATAGATCACAACATCACGATCTCGGGATTTCGCGACTTGGCATACGCTCCTCCTGGAAACTATACCTTCGAAGCCCTGAGTCGCGAAGTCGCGATATAAATTAAAACATGATTAATTAAACACTTAATCCCGTTTACGTTCTTGCTTAACGAAATCCAATCATCGCGATCTCGGGTTTTAGAGGCTCGAAAGGTTAGAGTGAAAACTCTCGATAAGGCGAACGTCGAAAGGTTGATTAAAGTTTAAGAAACCCTGATTAAAAAAGCTAAGCGAGCTTAAGCAGTGTTTAATGAAAATAATAATATGCACAGTCTACAAGGTAAATTTAAATTTTCCTTACGCCAACTTGTGTCATGAATCGTCAAAATTTATGGCATTAACTGGAAATGAGGCGAAGCGACAAGTAAGGATATGGTTTTTATTGCTAAAATCTGTCTCTAAAATTGATTTGATTGTTTTGTTCATAAGGACGTCGAGGTTTAAATGGTCGAAGATATAGATCTTTTTCTTCTGTGTCACAAAGCTCATTTCTATTTTATGCAAAGAAACTTTACTCAGCAAACTGATTTATGTATGTATACATATTTTTATCGCAGGAGAGCTAAATCAGAATCCCCCGTCATGGCCCCACGAAAAGCGTCCAAGGAAAGTGTTGAGATTTCAGGGCAAGGCTCGGATAACGTTTCTGATACTTCACCCCGAAGCGTTGATTCAGTCAGAACCTGGTAGTATATTTATGAGATTCTGCAGTCCAAATTGGTAGATTGTTCAGATGATTCCAATGACAATGAGAAGGACGACCTGGCCACCAAATACAAGATCGTTGTCCAAGCAGAAATGCATAAAGTATCGGCTAGGCCACGTCTGCTTCCTTACTATGATATGATCCGATGGGCGTTAGACCATGTAGATATCCCAACCAGAACCATTGTCAACGAGCAGAAGGTCACTATTGGGACTTTTAGACCTGAACAATTACAGGCGATGTACAAGTTGCCACCCACGTCAAATTTCACATACAATGTCGAGTTTCTGGAGGATTTTAAACAGAAAGAATGCGAACAATACGGAAAAAGCTTATCTGATTTGATCAAGGATTGGGTCTCGCACCCCGCGAAGTTCAGGGCCGATAGCAATGGAATTTATTCCATATCTTCTTTGGAACCACAGTTCAAATACATAGCAACGATGACCTGTAGATTATATGGGAGGGAAGACACCACACATTTTTTCCTCCCATGGGTGCCTTTGATACATACAGTTGCGGAAGGCTGTTCCTTCGACTGGGCTAAACTATTGTCAGATAGTCTGACCAGTCAGATTACAGACTATCGAACGTAGAGGGCGAGCGGAAAAGCCGCTTCATTTTTTATGTCCGCATACATCATGGACGTCATGTGTTACATGACGCCTTTTCCCTTAATGAGCTAGAGTTGGGCTCCATCGAATGTCGAGCCTATCCACATCTACCATTCAAAGCTGTGGGAGGACAAGGCTTCGGATTTCGTATATGAAATTTTCAATTGGGTAATGGTACTGATGCATGTCACCATCTTCGGTAATCCACCACCCAGGATCTCAGATAGCATCGCGGTAAATTTGAGTAGTGTGGCCGACTGGTACGTGGAAGCAAAATTTTCATACCTCGGGTTTTCGGCGCTTATGTCCCTCTACATGCTCTACCATTATTTATACCCGATAGGCTGGCTTGTCGCGAGATCGCCAGGCAAACCGTGATTGGTGGCGTAAGCAAAGAGCTTAAGGGATATTTGAAGAAGGTATGGCCACCATTCCCTATTCATTTGAACACCTATTCTTTATTAGATTTCGGGCATGAAAAGGCTGAAGCAACAGCCTTGGAAGACATTAAATTGGTTCACATTGAATTTAAGAAACACGACCCACACAGGGTCGTGAGTAATCACTTGGCTAGTTGTGGCCTCAAAAGGTTTGAGCACGAGAATTTGCCTCTTGATGACTTTTTCCGAGGCGCGAGATCTTAAGCCGAGGTTTTGGCTCGGATACAAGCCCTGTCGCCCGAAGAGAGGGCAGATATGTTCAAATTCCAAGAACATCAACGGAGCTGCCTTCCCCCAGTATTATGGGTGAGAATACAACGACCATAGAGGTGTAGAAAATAGAAGCCGAAGGCTCCAAATATTCAACACCCGACCGAGAAGAACACCAGGACAAGAAAGAGCAAATTGGGGGCCCAAAACGAGAATTCGAGACGTCCTGCCCTCCGAGCGAGCCAACCTCGGTTGTTACTCCAAGGAAATCATCTAAGCAGGTCGGCAATCCCATCGTTTCTATTACCCCCCTACAGTCCACAAAAGGGGTCCCAGACGCAGGGTGGATTTTTGGCCAAGAATTAACGCCCATAACAACAGAAGAGCTACCTCCGAATGAATTCTTCTTTGATAAGAAGAGAAAGGTTGTCGTGAAACATGAATTTTATGAAGAGGCAGGTAAGGTAGCCAAGAAATTCAAAATCTTAGTCGATGGAAAAGATGTGAAGAAGCAAGAATTTGCGACTCAAATAGTAGGAACATTGGGGGCTTTCACTACAGCCAACCAATATTCAGTCAGGACCCTGAAGGATCAGCGGAAGCGAAAAAAATCGTTTAATCAAAACATTAGAGGCTAAACTAGCTACAGCAGAGGCCACTGCCACAGATCAAGCAAATACAAGTTTGGAACAAGCTAGAGTAGTTGATCAAAAGGAAATTGAGCGGCTCAAAACCGACCTCGAACAGAGGCAACTGATGGCTCAGACAATTCATACACAAGTAGACCAACAAGGAGAATTGATAGAGCAGCTACAAGTGAAATTAGACTTCGCCAAAAGCCAAGTAATTGATATCGGGATATTTCAATCCCAAGCTATAGAGATCAGAAAAAGAGTGCCGGCAGCTCAACAAGGCCTACTTGCTAAGGTAGAAATGATTCAAAATAACTGCCAACTCATTGATCAAGTATTGGAAAACCTCACTCTCAAAGAAAAAGACGCTGGGGCAGCCCGAGTTGCTTTCCAGGAGGCTATTCTAGCCATGACGGGAAGGGAGACAAGCAGTAGTTCCAGGTTTTCTATCTCGGAGCAGATCCGAGGTAATATCTTGATGAAATAATGGGAGCGTGACATATCCGAAGGCAGACAACAAGCTAGAGAGATAAGAAAATCTTGTGAAGAAGCCTTCGGTTTTCTAGATGGAAGTTGGCTAGGTTCCGACGATGAAGGCAACACTGAAACACTGAGCCAGATCAATATAGCCAAGCATCTGCTCAAGATCAAGGAAAATGAAGAAAGAGAATTGGCCAAAATATCACAAATAACCCAGATGAACATAGTCCAAATAGATAAATGGCTGATTAAACCGAGTGTACAATTATGTTTTGTCAACGCCAAAGACCAACAGGTGGAGGGAAAGTTGCCAAAATTGGCGAAGGATTGTTACACTTTCGAGGCCAACAATCAAGCAGAGCCTTCTAAGTTAATATCCCAGCTGGTGGAGAAGTGTGTCATTTGCACGGAGCATGTGAAGAGGCAGGTTTTCGGTACCAAATAAGGATAGAAACCAAGAATCAAAACGATTAATCTCCTTTGTTGTAACTAAAAACCTCTAGAACGTTTGAGATTCCATACTATAGAAATTTGTATAAATATACATTTTGTAGAAAGAACAAAGGCTGGACCTATTTTGGTCGATTGTAATAGAGACCCTTCTTTTTGAATATTAATACAAAGCAATTCGAAGACTCCTGATTCCGTCAAGACTGTGTTATGAGTTTGTTTCCTCTTTGTTTTCTTGTTCAATTTCATTTCGCACATATATGTTTGATGAATGTTACACTGCAATTTAGTAAAACCTCTAATGTGGTGATTAATTTTAATTGTCTATATAGTTTATAGTTTTTCCTCTGTATCGGCTATCAACAGGTACAAGACCTGTGGACTCATTAGATTTTCATATTTTATACATTCGTCAGATTTCTTCTCACCTTTTTCTTCTTCTGTTTACAGGGCGAGATTCTCCCTTGATAGGAGCCTCGTATTATAAACAACTTTATGTTTTTCTCACATTTTCACACACACCACTTATTTGCTAGATAACACAGTTACGGGAAAGGGCTTTTGGTTTGTAATTTATCTTTAACAATAAATCAGATAGTTCTCTTTTATACAATGAAATTGAGACAGCATTTAAAACTTTGAAACTTCCTTTTAATTTTACTGTTCCTCTATGACTGTCCCCGTTGTAAGATAGCCTAACATGGAGCCCATTTTATCGGACCAAACACATATCGCTTTGAACCTTTTCGATACTATTCTTAAAACAACCAATACCCGAGTAGAACTTGAGCGTTTGTGGGCTGCGATTGAGTGGAATATAAATATCCAGGAACAGTGGGAGGCTAGACAACGACAACCTAGAAATCAACCTTAGCTTCTTTTCCCTAAGGTTGATGCTTTCCCTTTCTTTATCCTTTATTCACTTTCAGATGCCTAGACACTGTACTTTCTAAGCCTTAAGTACAGACTCTGGAACAACAGGAGGTAAAATCATTTAGAATAATTATGAAAATCACAAGCATCCAACAAGCAATCTCTTAAAAAAAAATATCTCAATGGTGCCTCTATGAGAAACCTCCAAGCAACAAACATCCCCAAAGGAACCTCAATTTGGAATCTCTTTAGACACGGTCTAGAACTCTTTTGGAAGCATCTATTTCGAATCCCAGGGAATGGAAAAAAAACTATGCTATGGCAAGGCAACATTATGGGAAACGCCACCCTCATCGAATCAGAAGATCTCAAGGAGATCTGCGTGTGGCTCTCTCAGTGTGGCATCAAAAAAATCGCAGACATCTTTGCGTGGGATGATTCAGGAAGATGGAAAAGCTGGGATCTCTCGGGCGTCCCAAATCAAATGTATTCGCAAAAATCCCTCCTCCTTGTTGCGTGGACGGACTATGCACCTGTACATCTCCTCTCAAGGGATAAATGGGGATGGGGCAACTCTGGTTTCTACTCAGTAGCCCAAGGCTATAACACTCTGCACCCCCCACAAGCTCTGAATGGGACATCGATCCTCTGGAAGCAGATCTGGGACCCCCTCGGCCTCCCTAAAGTAAATTTCTTTAGCTGGGTTTTAATACACAATAAATTTTTAACAGGTGAAAGTATGGCAAAACGAGGCTTCATAGGCCCTCATATATGCCCCATGTGCTGCTATGCACTTGAAATGATGGATCATTTATTTGTAGATTGTCCAGTCACTCAAGAAGTATGAAAAACCTCTCTTCAAGGCCTCAAAGCCACAGCTCCGAGAAATATCTTAGTGGTTGATTTATTTTCCTCGTGAAATGCACGCTATCCTCAAGAGATTCAAAGCAGTCCAACCTGGAGAAGAATTTGGCAGACCATCCCCAAATACATTTGCTGGAAACTATGGCTGGCCAGAAATGATCAGATCTTCAACAACACGTCACCTTCCCCCTCAACGGTGGTTGTGAAAGAAAAATCTCTCCTTCTCGAAATAGTGGCAAACCACTTCGCCACGAAATAAATTATTCTTCTCCCCAAAGAAAAGAAATGGACTAGAACCTTCACCTTCTGACACAGAACTCAAACTATTTTTTGCCCTACAAAAACTCCAAGTTGGCGTTTGCGAGACAAAGATGTAGTTTTTCAAGATTGGTGGAGGAGGCAAGGCATAGCCTCAATCTTCTTCGATGGAGCCTACAAAGGAAACCCAAGGAACACAGGAGCAGGTGGAGTGATCTACTCCTTGGATGGAAATTGAAAAGACAATTTCAGTTGGGGACTTGGTCAGAGAACAAATAATCATGCTGAAATTCTCGGGCTGCTAAAAGCTTGTCAGAAAGCGCGTGAAAATGGCATTAAAGAAATACAAATCTTTGGAGACTCTGAAATCCTAATCAAGATTCTAAACACGAACAATCAATTCAACAAACCAATAATCAACAAGGCCTTACAAAGACTTCATCAAATGCTGCAAGACTTCTCCTCCCCCCGCTTTTTTCACATCCTCTGTGGATCGAACAAGGAAGCATACGCAAAGGCGAATATGGGTTGGCTACTGCCTTTAGGAGCACTAAAAAAAAATGATGAAACCCCCTTGTGGACCCCCATCCCGTAATATCAGCTCTGTTAATCGAGAAGATGTTCCCTTGAGCTGTTCACTTGTGTTGTCCCCTTGGGTTGTTCTCTTGTGTTGTTCCCTTGGGCTGTTCTCTTGGGCTGTTTGCTTGAGTTGTTCCCTTGGGTTGTTCCCTTGGGCTATTCCCTTGAGTTGTTCCCTTGGGCTGGTCCCTTGGGTTGTTCCCTTGGGCCGTCCACTTGTGTTATTCCCTTGGGTTGTTCCCTTGTGTTGTTCCACTGTAGTTGTTCCCTTGGGCTGTCCCCTTGTGTCGTTCCCTTGTGTTGTTCCCTTGTGATGTTCCCTTGTAGGTTAAGCAAGAAGTTGTTCCCATGTAATGTCCCCTTGCAGGAAAGTTAAGCGGTTGATTTGGCCTTGGCCCAACCGGTTACAATTCTCTAATAAAATTACCCGTTTCAGTTTAAAAAAAAAAAAAAAAAACTCGAAAAAGATGGACAATATTCAATATTCTGGCTATTTATGTTTTACATATATAGGTTTTGATATGATGTATTGTCTCTCAAACTTGTATGATTGAGTTAATATACAAGAAGTATGAGCAAAATATTATTTAGGAAATCGCAATAATGAGATATTTTTTTTTTCTTTGATTTTGATGAAGTTTGGAATACTTATCTCTAAATTCGTTGTGCATCTACAAAATATGTCTTTCTTTTTAACTCAAATGAAAATAAGATTTTTTTAAAAGAAAAAATGTTAAAATTTTACATAACCGGAAATTTACAAAAATTACAAAAAATATAATTTTATTTAAATTACAAATAATTATATAAAAGAAATGATGAAGAAACATTTAAATTTATTAAAAATGTTAAGCAAAATATTTTTTTTAAACTAAAATCTGTAACACATAAAAAAAAAAAATTCCTTCATTCAATACCTAAAATTAATTGTCCATCCCTTAAAAACTAAAAAACTAAAATCTAACATTAAATTTGGAAAAATAATTACAATATCCATGCTTTAGATTTAGACTTAGACTACCTAAAATCCCCTTATGTGTGCTTTATGTCGAAAGTATATTTTATATTCAAAGTATTGCAATCATGTCTCAAATTCATCATTGAAATTTCATTATTGCATTGCATTGAGTATGTACCTCATAACACAAACAATTTCCAAATAAATGAAAATGTGTAATACAATTAATAATCATTTAAAAGACTAAAAAAAATAGAAGAAAACAATTAAAAATTAGCTTCATGATTGGTACTCCCTTATAATAACCACAAAGTCAAAGATATATGCTTTCAAAAAATTGTGTACACGTTTTTAGATAACTCCATAGAATATCGTTTTCAACTTTATATCACAAATATAACAAAGATAATAAAAACATTAAATTATTTCAAAAATGGAAAATTAAACGTATACATAGTCTTGTGCCAAAAAGGTATGAACATGTCTAAGTTAGTGACATCAAGGACAACAACACCAACATAACAATCATAAGTCTAAGCATTGTTTATCATCAGAGATAAGTAACACCCATAACGTTGATGGTATAGAAGCATTAAATTCCAAGTATATTTTATATGTCACATAATGTAAGCCTTAATAAAAAAGGCATGAGAATGTCAACAAATTAATTATGAAAAGTTTAAATATTAATTAATTATGATAAGTCTAAATATTATTTGTAAGGTAGAATGTTAAGTTAATAGTTTATGAATAAATTATATATATTTAAAGTGGGATTTAAACTTTGGAGGAGAGGACGACAACTTTTTTCTTAAGTTATAGTATAATATTAACATTACAAAAACATTGAGTTCACATATCTTAAGATTTACAGGTAAAAGATAAGTTTGATACTTTTAGAAATTAAGTATAATAGAAACATGGAAGATAAGGTTGAAATAATAGTTGCATTGAATTATACATTGTTTTGCATCATACTTGTGTAAAACCTATTGCCTTGACCTTATAAAAACATTAAAGTCAAAATGTAGTAAAAGTCATAGGCAAAAATATAAGTTCAACATTTCTAGAAATTAAGTGTAGTAGAAGCTCGAGGTATCAAGGATGATAACACTCACAAAACAATTACATTGAGTCTAAACATTATTTGTCATCAAACATGTGTAAAACCTATAATAACAAACTTATACACATATTAAAATCAAAATATGTTACAAGTTTTAGGCAAAATACAAGTTGAACAATGATAAATATTAAGTGTAAAAAAAACTTGAAACGTGACAACAAACAACATATATCATGTATTGAGCTACCTCCTTACTTGTATTGGACATCTCCACCTTATTTGGAATGCTTTGCTAAATGCATAATGATATGGGAAATAAGGTATTAGTGCGTGAGTGCTTAGTCCTAGAAACAATGCCCCTTTACATATGCTTGTGCCATTCATATAGTTGTTTATCATTGCATGCCACCTACACACCCTTATGAGTGATTCACATCCTTATAATTTTCTCAGTTTTTACAAGTGTCGAGGGTAATTTTTCAAGTCAATTTGGAAAGAACAAGACACATGAAAACCAATCATTGTACCATGTGACAAGTTTAGACACACCAAAACAAGATTTATTACATCATCATGTTAGTCAATAGAAAATTCAAAATCCAAAGTGTCACGAGAATCCATTTACGAATGTGTCCTTTTAAGCCCTAATTGAGTCTTATCGTTGTTAGAGACTAGCTCATCATTGTCTTCCTCGTCATCACGGTGCATATAAGTAAGAAATAATGTTGATACTAATGTAGGATGGAATAATATTGTCTGTGATACAAAATAAGAACTTGAAACTACGAGTAACACCAACTGAGAAACATATTGAAAGTAAAGAAATGGAATATCCTCATTACTTACAAATTTTCCACGGGATCCAATATCAACTCTAGATGGTTTGGATCATCATTGAACACACGACCATCATCATATTCCTATTCAACACAATGCATAACAATAATGTCAAAACACTAGAATGCTAAAACCAAAACAAATAGCGTCAACGATACAAAATAAGAACAAAAAACTATGAATAATGATAAGTGCAATACGAACCAAAAATAAAGAAAAAAAAAACATGTGATTATCTACAAACTTATCATGGGATCCACTATTTGCTCCATATGGGTCTACAAACTCATCATCATCATCCCACTTAGCACGATTCATAATAGAAATGTTATAATGTTGACATCATCATACCAAAATGAATACTATTGACAATACAAAACAAGAACCCAAAACTACTAATAATGACAATTAAAAAACAAATGAATGTACAAAAATGATACATCATCATCGTCTTCAAACTTACCATGGAATCCACTACCAAATCCACATGGATCTCATCTTCATCATCACATGGAACTAGATAAAGGGAATGTCTATAAAATAAACTTGGTGACCAATACCTCAAGAACAATATTGACAAGGAGTGCCTTGAGAGATTTGAGAAGACAAATGAAACCTACTTAAAATTCCACCTTAAAAACAAAGCTTACATATACAATATAATAATACCAACATTAACATAAATAAATGTGAATAAAATACTAAAATTAAATAAAAACTAAACAAAAATATAACACCAACATTAACATAAATAAATGTGAATAAAATACTAAAATTGAATAAAAACTAAACAAAAATATATCCAATGAATAAATACAAAACCAATTAATCATTTACTATAAAACACTAACTCCTTAATCTACATCTTAACCTAGAATGAAAATAAATAAAATGACAACCAAATACTTGTAAGTCAATGAAAAACACCACTATTAAAAATCCCATGTGTATTGCACATATCCAAAAAAAAAAATCATAAAAAAAACAGAAAGAAACAACATAGTGCTCCTGCAATAACATCAACATCATTGTATCCATCACTTGAAGACAAGTCATTTTTAACAAAGGGATGCCTCTTGCCAACATGTCATCATAACGTTGATGCAAAATGAAGAAAAGGTTGGATAAGAAATTGATAACACCATGAATTCAAAAAACCATGCAAGGGGACTCGAATTACAATAAAATGGGTAGTCTAAGTTTTTTCCTTGAGGTACTAGTCAAAAAATCCAAAATACAACAAATAAGGTTACACAACTATTAACTAGTTAGTTTTACTTGTGAAGCAATCATGACTTTCTATATGCAAATTCAATTGATGGGAAGAATATTTTTATTTTTTTTATTTTTCGAATTTGTTATTCCAAATATGCAAGTAAAGATAATGCCATTTGATGGTAAAACAATCAACGTGAAATACAAAATATAATGCCACACCACTATGCATTCTTATAAATTTTATGCATTCTCAAATCGTCTTGGGTGAAGATGGTACTTGTGTTGGTGTGATAAACAACATTTAATGCCTTCAATATACAAAAGTGAGAATGTTATAATAACAACATTTCATGCTTTCATGTGTTTTTTTAAATCAGTTTTGTCTTTTGATGATTTCTTCCAGAGCTTTTTTGGTTCTGACATATGTGATTAAATTTGTAGAAGGGAATGAGGTTTCTTTGCTTTTCTATTTTGGGACTGTTTATCTCTTGGATCGATCCTTGTTATGGATTTTGATGATGTAAACAAATTATATTTACTAATATAATTGGGCAAACTTTCTATTGGAAAAAAAACTAGTGCCAAAAGTGAGAGGGTTATAATAACAACCAGTGCCATAGATGATAATTGTCATGTGTAAAAACTTAATTGTGAAGTTATGCTTTGCCATAGTATAGAGCTATGCATGCATTGAACTAATAAAATGGGGAGATATTTTGAACCATAGATCTCAACGAGGATTCGACAAGCCTATCTTCATGCATAATAAAAGGAATTAAAATGGAATAGACAATATCCATGTTGTTGTTTGTTATGTACTTGTTTATGAATTCAAATAGGTCAAAAAATCACAACAATGATGCATCCCTCCCACTTTGTTGAATATCCAAAGTTATCATATATGCATTAACAACAACAATAAATAGAAAATTAGAAACAATAATAACATCAAGACAAACCAATTTTAGTGGAGGACAACATGAAAGAGTAGAGGCCAAACATGCTAAGCAATGATATTCATATTAATAAGATCATTCATTTGATTGCCCTATCCCAACAAAGCAAGAGAAAGTGAAGGTTTACTTGCAGATGTCTTATACACATTTACACAACCAAGACTTACGATAGGAATATGAGATCCTCCCTTACCTTCCACACATTAACAAAAGCATGACACACACAAACACATAATTACTAACAAGTGATGCTAATTTTCATGACAAATTAAATAACTTCCAACACTAAGTGAAGTAAACCAGACCGATAAACTTTGAAATTCATTAGGATGTTAAACTCTCTAACTCCTCATCGTCGGGATTGGGTTGAGGTTGCTCATGCTTTAAATAAATCCCACAATAGCAAGGTTGATTCAAGAAGTCAAAGATGACGTTGTAGACATGGACAAACCTCGTCATTGACTTCCATCCGAGTGAAGAATCCAAGAGTAGATCAAGATTAGGAGTGTAGAGAAAGGGTTGAACCCTTGAAGCTTCAAACCAAAATCAAAACAATTGGAATCCTTCAAACTAGAGCCATAACAAATGTCGTCCTTCAAGCCAAAATCATAACGAGTTCCATCATTCAAACCAAAATCGGTTTTGTCAATGCTTCAAACCACAATGACCGACAATTGAATTGCAAATGAAATGAACCAACAAGAAATGGTTAAATTGTAAACAAAATAAAGCAACAAGCAACAACGAATCGACATCGAATTGAGCTAAGGATACTCTCAAAGGCACGTGGGAGGAGAGTTGTCGTGAGTGAGATAACACTTGCTCCCCACCACTATCCTCATGTTATTACTTTGTTGTAGAGGACGAGGCTCGCCACTCCATTCCATGATATGCATATCTTATCTAGAGTATTGTTAAGCTTGCAATTTGCACCACATTCTCTAGAGGTGGTGATGTAAAGTCCAAGAGAGTATGTGAATCTTTTTAGTACCATACAAAATGACAACAATGGATGGAATTCAATTAGTCTATTGCAAGGATTTGTTTTATGACAAACAAGAGCAACGTACATAAAGTTGGAGTCAACACTCAACACAAAGCAATGCCACCATGACATGACGAGATCATCAAACATAACATGGATTATCACATTCATAAAATTGGAGTCAACACTCAACACAAAGCAATGCCACCATGACATGACGAAATCATCAAACATAACATGGATTGAAACATGCCATGTTTTGTCACATTCAACGACCTTGATTTTCACCTAAAATATAAAAAATTTACATTTAAAAAAGATTAAAAAACACATTAAAAAAGTATTAATATACAAATAAAAATAATTTTTAAAATACAACAGTTAAAAGCCTCACGATCAAATTTATTCCACTAACATACTTCCCCAAAAAAACTCACTTTGTATGCTTTAATTAAAATATAACAATAACCACTAGTTGAAAACAATTCTAATATGATAAATATTATTATTTAAAAAAATATTACAATATAACATAACATGAATCATTACTTCAATATTTTAATATTTCACTATGTATAAATTAATTACAATATAACAATGACCACTACCGGAAAGAAAATTCTAATTACAATATAACGATCATTCCTTGAAGAAAATTCTTTATTCCCGCCCCCCGACCTTTTAACTCATTGACCTTATCATCTGTGAGAGTAACCTTTTATACCTGGCTTTTGCTAGGTATGTAAGACCATTTCCTATATTATATGCCACGTACTTAAGTACCATGCATCTTTAAGTAGTTTTACTTAAGTACCATGCATCTTTAGAAAGTTTCACTTTTATAAGAAAGATATGTCATGGTAGTTGTTATATTTAACTCTTTATATTTGTAGGATGGCTATGTTATGTTTAATAGTTATATTTAGTTTATATATAGTTTTTGAAAGTGGTAAAATTTAGTTATTGATTGGTAATGATGATAATAATTATTCACTCATATTTATATCAATGTGAGTTGATTCATTACTATTATATAAGAAAAACTATACTATTTAAAATAATTTGTTGGTGGTTTACAAGGAGGTAGATTTTCATTTTGGTTAAATGCTTTTATGTTTTGGGCTATTAACCTATTTCCTTGAGTATGAGGAAGTTGAGCTCTTAACAAATCACAAATAGTGTTAAGTCTTACTCTAGGACCAGGTCTTACTTCGGGGTCAAAGGGAGGTTTCAATCTAAATAGTATTATCAAGAAAACCAATTTCCCTTATAGTCATTGTTGAGGCTACTTCAAGTGGAATCGTATGCTTCCTAATTACAACTAACCTTAATCCTTTACATGAAACCAGATAATAACCTCTCTTACAATTTAACCTCTTGCTAAGAATGTACTAAAATCTATATACTAGGTATCTCTAGATATATTTTCATTTTTATATTTAATAGCTTTTGATATTTATATATTGAAAATAATAACAATAATAGAATAAAGAATATATACACATCACACACACTTTTTTTATTCTTCTATTATTATTTTCAATATTTTTATTTATATTTTTTTCAAAATAATCATAATAAAGGCAATAACTCTTCTTTAAATATTTCATGTAGAAAGTTAAGTTGAAGTGGATATTTGATACCACATGACCTTTACCTAACTTCAACAATGATGGAGCACATGGGATATTGGGTATCATGGGATACTATAGAAGGTTGAAACATCGTTTTGGTTTTGGAGTAAGACTTAAAAACTATTTCTTATTGGCTAAGAGCTTGTCTTTCCTAAGTTTAAAGAAACATGTTAATAGTCCAAAACCTAAAAACATTTGGCAAAAAAGAAACTCTACCCCCTTACAAACCACCAACACGTTATTTTATTTTAGATAACTTAGTTTTTCTTAAATAACATTAATGAATTAATTTACATTCACCAATAATAACTAATAATATATACCCCATTATCAATTAATAACCACTCAATTATAATAATTTTAACACCTTAAAACATTATAAATAAAAATAAAAAATAAGGTTATCATTTAATATTACATTGTTTTTAACTTTCACTTTATTCTCCTCGTTAGCCATGAGTTTGTTTGCCTTTTGCATACTAGTTAGTTTCTGAGACTAGCCATGATAGGTTTCTCTTTCCCTTTCTTGATTTGTTATAAAAGTCTCTATTTTAATTTCTTTCCCTTTCTTGATTTGTTATAAAAGTCTCTATTTTAATTTGCTATAAAAGTAGGCTTGCTATTTTTAGATTATTTTTCTTTGTTCCTTCTATTTTTGAGTTTATAAAGTCAACTCTTTTATTTCAAGGTAATTTTTACCAAATGGTAAATTCAATTGTAACTCATACTTAAACACTTTTGTTTCAGATGGCAAACTCAATGAGATAACCACCGCAACCACCACTTCAGATGATCTAACAAACAAAAACACTTAATGAAGTATCATAACATAATAATGAGATGCACTTTTCAATTTTATTGTGATATAAAATTAAGTAATATTTCAACTGATAAAATGATTTGTCACTAACTCACCTTCAAATTGTATAACCTCCATCACTTAGGTTTATTTGACACTAAAATCCCAACGATAGTTATGTTGTGCTTCTTATTCAAGATTGTGAATATTAATTCACAATTCCTTCACTATTAATATATTTTATTTTTAATTTATATTTATATTTTAAAAATAAATACATTGTGATTATTAAAAAATAATTTAAAATAAAATAAAAATTTAAAATAAAGTAAGAATTTTTCAAAAAAATTATATTTAATTTTATTTAAAAATTGGTTTGATTTTAAATGAATAACATAATCATAATATTATATATAATTTATAATGCTTAAGTGGATTAAATTATTGGACAAACTTTTATATTATTTCATTTCAAAAGTTTTACTTGTTATGTTGATTTTGTTTACTAGGATTTAAATCACTATTATATATTGAGATGTTGAAGGTTACAAAGCTTTTAAGTTTGTGAATACATGTATTTATTTTTTTTAAGAATTATTGTAACCATATTTTGTAAATTAACTCTTATTGTTTAGAGAAAGAATATTATCTTTTCTATCTAAATTCAATTCTTACAAGTAATATGTTAAATTCTTAATTAATATATTATATATATATATAAAATTAAAAAAAAAATTGTATTATTTATATATTTTATTTAAAAAAACACTATTTTTTAAATAGAAAAATGTCTAATCTAAATGAAGTTGTTAATAATTGACACATACTCATTTTAACCTTTAATTTATTATGTATATAAAGAAAAATGAGAGTTTACATATTATTTCTCTTAATAACTACCATAAGATTAAAATAACTAAATAGAAAGAATTGGTAAATGTTGTTAAATAACAATTATAAATAAATTAGAGATCAAAATAATATTTATATTAAAAACTTGAATTTTTGGTTTGTTTAGACATTAAATAAATTCAAGGTTAAAATGAATATGTGCTAATTGCCAATTACACAATATCATAAATTCTAAGTGGGGAGTCTAGTTACCTCATATTTTAAAAAGTTATTTTGGGAGACACACTTTGAAGTCGTTGCATCATATAACTAATTTATGTTCATTTGAAATGTTTTTGTTCAATTTGAAGATTTTTTGGTGGGGATTTTGGTGAGGAGATTGTCCACATGGAGCAAATTGTCCATCCTATAGATTTTATGAGTTGGATAAACGTCACTTTCGCCTTTAATTATAACACTTTTTTTTTTCAAAGAAAAAAATAGTTATATTCATTGATTGAATATACATGTTAATGTCGAGAAATGGACTAATAAAAAAGGTTACTGTCAAAAAATGGACTAATAAAAAAGGAGCTGACAATGCTCTTGCCTATCATAAAAATGAAAGACTTCTTCCTAATAGGAAATCCTTACAAAAACCAAAAGGTAATTATGGCACATATTATTATCCCTCTTATATTATCCCTCTTATAGACATTGATCTATAATATATACAACTATACAATATAACATTTTCACATTGTTGTCCAATTGGATATAAATGTTAGTGATTTTTTCTAGGTTATATTGTCAAGGGAAATCCCCTTATACTTCTTCTCATTCCGAGGATGGTAACTAGGGTAAACTTATTGCACAAGACCAAGTCAACAACAAGATTCAAAACCATGAAGAAAATAAGATTCCATCCCACAACCACTCAAACTAAGACTGTCTATTCCCGATTTGATTGTTCTTGGCGACTCTAAGATAGTAATCGAATGGTTAAACAAGAGGGGGACCATTCAGGCAATGGCCTTAGAAAGATGGAAGGAAAGAATACTAGAATTACTACCACACTTCAGGAATCTATCTTTTGGCCATATTTACCGCGAAGAAAACCAAGAGCCAGATAGATTATCGAAGCTGGCTCTTGAAACTCAACTGGGCAGAATCACCTTCAATCGATGGGAATCCGGCCATGAGGGCCCAACACACTACATAAAGCTTTTCTAATGCTTCTCGATGCTTTGTTTTTTATTGTTTAGCCTGTGATTGTTTTCTTGGTTCCATTTATGTGGAGCTTTGAAATTGGCTGGATGCACATATAACATTTTTGCTATTTTGTAATCAGATCTACCTGTCTGTTTTTTTCCTTAGATTTTGCTTTGTCTTTCGAGAGACAAGCTTTAGTTTCTTTCTTCACAATGCTATATATGTATTTTGATCAAAACAACCCTGCTTTTTGTAGAAAGTTTGTATTTTTTAAAAACTATTTATATTTTTCTGAATATAAAAGAAGAATTTTCTGTGGAAAAAAACCACTCAAACTAAACCCAATTAAAACTTAACATTATAACCTAATCTCATATAATATTATATTTTATATCTTATGACTTAATATACACTCCATAAATTTATATGAATATAAATAATTCAATGTATTTATATAATTTATGAATTAATATACACTCTATGAATTTATATAAATATAAATTAAAAAAATAAATATATTTCACAATCATAAATTTAATTTTATATTCCATTATGAAAAATGATATCAAATTTCAATTCTACTCAAACACAAACTTCCTTGACTTAAATGGCAACCTTAAAACACATTTATTAATGATTCGAGACTTGCACTCTTCACTCGACGATCACTTTTTGACATGCCATTGAGAAGAAAAAGACCACCACTGCACAGGAAACCCTAAGCCTCCATTTTGTTCCAACCTCTTCACTTCACATGAGAAAAACGCTCTCAGTGCCTTTAAAGCTAAGACGATGATCCTCTCAAGAAATATATATTAAAAGCACATACTCCAATGGAATACTTCCCAAGAATATCCTCCTCAAAAAATTAAATAATCTCTCAACTTTTATTTTTTTTCTATTTTTATTTTACAGTCTCTTTATTCCTTACTTCCAGGCCGAGCAGCCACAACTTTACCAGACCGAACGACAAGGGCTTAGGGCAGTCAGATCGGGCAGTTTCCCACACATTTATTTCGTGTTAACAGGCTGTGTTTGCCACAATTTACAGAAACCACTCAGCGGATCTCTCACTGAGTACCACGAAGTGAACCGATTGATTGGGTGCGCTCAAATTGGAAATCTCAGGGTCTTCGAATTGGTAAACGCTTCGTTACCATCTCAGATTTTTTTAACAGATTTTCACCAAAAATTGTTAAGATTCTTGTGACAGATTTTCTGGGATTACCCAAAAATGGAAAGCTGAGTATGATCCAAAACTATGTTACGAATCGCACCCTTTAGACCTGTCAAATGCTCCGAAACTTGACCCTGCTGGTAGAAATAGGGCACCCAACTACAAGAAATGGGCAGTAGAGATTTAATATATAGAATGTGGTTTAGTTTCTTTGTATTTGGAAGTCAAATGCAGGCATTTCGGTGAAAATTGATAGGTTTGTTCTGTCTCATGCTCATGCCTATCTTTTTACCAGACCTACTTGGTCTGTAGAGGCTAGAATCAAAATCATAAATCGAATTTATTTAAGAATGTGGGGGTTTGAAGAGTTTGTTTCTTTGATTAACAGCCCTGTTATGTAGCTTCCTTTTTTGTTATGAAATACATTGGAGATAATTTTAATTATAAATATTTATGTATTTACTTGTAATGGGGGCTCGTAGGCTAGGCAGTCTAGGAGGAAATGTTTTTGGTCTTCTATATCTTATTGTGCTCTACGGATTCTGCAGGTTTATTCTTCCCAGGAGGTTTTTGTGTTCAACGAAGGCTCTATTGTACATTTTTGTCATGTTCTTTGCCCACGATCCAAGTTTGGGGCGTAGTGGTTGTTGTATCTAAAGGATCTACACCTTCTGGTGTGTTTGTGTATATATATGACTGTATCTGTGTTTGATGTTTTGGCACAAGTCCCAACAGTTTCACCTAAGAAGTCCCGTATCTCCCCCCACCCCGACCTCACCCTAGAACTAACATCGCCTAGATTTGCTTTGTGGGTCCTCTCTCTTGTGATTGTTTTCTTTATGACGCTTTCTTATTTGCAAGCTCACTGGAAAACAAAATCGTATATCCCTTGTTGAGGATTTTGTTCCATATTAATATGACTCTCTTTAGGTTGAACTGTGTGTGTTTGGCTAACATTTGTACAGGGTTACATGGAATTCCAGGTGAATCCAGCAGAAGCGATTGTGTTTTTGCAAATGTAATGGAATCTTGTGGAAGAGGATGAAAAAGGGAAGCATGAACGTGGGAGTGTGGAGGCACTGTACACCTCATGGAATTTTGTAAGAAGATAGCCTCGGAAAAGCTACCTGTAGACTGATGGCAACCTCTGGAGCACCTGAGACTGGTTTGAAAAAGTCATCAGAAGAAGGTAGCTTGAAGAAGTCACCGGGAAAAGGAACATCACAGGTTGGAGAAACAGGCTCTTTGAAACATTCTTCAGCCATAGGCAGTTCCCAGAGAATAGAAGTAGGTGCTGTGTATAATAAACAATCGAGGGGAGCAGGCACACCGCCAGCATCAGATACAACTACTTTGAGAGAAGCATTAAAGGCAGAAGATATTTCTCAGGCTATAAAAACAGCCATTTCAAAACAACCATCAGAAATAAGAACATTATACACACCCACTATCAAACAACCATTAAGAGGAGAGTTTTCTTCTCAAGCATCTGGAATTCACACGTCAAAGATACCCACCTTGAAGCAAGCATTAAAAGGATCGGCTTCTTCTCATGTATCTCTTGCATCAGAAGTACCGACGTTGAAACAATCATTAAGAGAAGTTGACCCTTCGGAGGTATCTGAAGCAGGTGCATTGGAAACAGTCACATTGAAACAAGCTTTAAGAGGGGCAATTTCACATTCAACAGAAGCAGCCTCTTCCAGACAGTTATCAGGAGGAGAAGAAACAGACACTGCAAAACAAACATGCAATGTGCCAGTTACATTTCAAACATTAGAAGCAGCTACTGGAAAGCTACCAAAAGGAACAAGCACTGCTCAGAAATTGCAAGTTGGTAATTTATCAACTTGGAAGAATGGAGAGGGTAAGGCATTTGAAGGAGGTTCAATGAGAGCGACCTCTGCATTTGGCACTTCCCTATCAACAGCTGCAGGCACATCACAGGAATCAGAGGGAATTTGTCAGCTGACAGAATTCAGACCATCAAACTCATCAGAAGTTGGGCATACGCAGCAGAACAAATGGATATCTGAACAGGCGAAGGATTGCATATGGGATTCTTCTTTACCTGCAAGTGTCAGCCTTAGTCCTCGAAGCAGTATTGATGGTAGTGGCATTGCTACAGGAACAAGTAGTGTCAAGAATAGTACTAGTGCAAACATAAGTGAGGCAATAATTGGGGATGAAAAATCTAGTGCAGCGAACAATAGTGAAAGTGCTAAAGCTAGTGCAAGGGGAGATTCTGTTGAAAGTGCGAAAAGTAGTGTAAGCAGAGGTAGTAATAGCAGTGCGGTCAGCGATGAAAGCACTTGGAGTAATATCACTGGTGGGGTCAACAAGCCTCACAAAGCAAATGATCCAAGATGGGAAGCCATACTAGCAATTCAGAAACGAGATGGAATTTTAGGACTGAGCCATTTCAGATTGTTGAAAAGGTTAGGGTGTGGCGACATAGGCAGTGTGTATCTTGCAGAGTTGAGTGGTACAAGGTGTTTTTTTGCAATGAAGGTTATGGACAAAGCCTCTCTAGCAAGTCGGAAAAAGTTGCTAAGGGCTCAAACTGAAAGAGAAATCCTACAGTCGCTGGATCATCCCTTTCTCCCAACATTATATACTCACTTTGAAACAGACAAGTTTTCATGTTTAGTTATGGAGTTTTGCCCTGGAGGAGATCTGCACACACTTCGGCAACGACAGCCAGGCAAGCACTTTTCTGAGCTTGCAGCACGGTATGGTACTTAACCCTTTTCAAGTTCCGTTTCATTTGTAGGGAACTGTGATTTTGTCAATAATGTGCTGTGATGCTGACCTATGTGTTCGAATTTTCTCTGTGAAATTATTTTGGTACATTTCACTAGTTCTACGACATATAGTTTAAAAAATAGTGGTGTTAATTCTGGCATATTACTTTCTTGTGGATTGTTATCCATTGAGAAAGTTTGGGCAATCTCTTAAAATTTCTACTTCCCCATGTTTATTAAATTCAAGATATTTAACTAGGTCCACTTGTACTGGTAGAATAACTAGGAGGCATTCTCAGGAAACCTTGATGACAAACTAGCCCAATTCTTGTTTTTCCAGAAGGAAATATGGTATTGTGCAGTGCAAAAACCATACAATTCCAAAAAAAATACAATAAAAAGCCAAACAATTCCCAAAAAAGACAATAAAAAACCAAACAATTCCCAAAAAATACAATAAAAAACCAAACAACATTATGGCAACTGTTAAATATTAAATTTTAACGTGTATTATATAGACATCTGCACTGGAAAGAGATGCACATGATTTATGCAGATTCTGTCTATAACTTTTCTCTGGCGTCATATATTGCAGGGGATCTTTGTAACCTTTTTTGGTTTATTGAACCTTGAAGTGATGGCGTATATCATCACATCAAAACCGGCAATAGTGGCAATTCTTTGGTCCTATGTTTTATTTTCTTGTTTAAGATTTTTTTGGACAGAAACGGTTACTTGTATTAGAATTCCAAAAGACCTAGGTTTTACCTGTAGGCTGAGAGTGCATGTTTTAGAGGGATTCCATTTTTTAGATTGAACATCGTTCCCAGAACTGTGCGGGTGTAGTCACAAATCAGACACTTTTTCTTTTTACTAACAAGCTTCAATTCTCTACCAAATTTGCATAGAGTATTGCCTTACAAATTGGTTACATAATAGCAAGCAAAAACAGAACACAACTTTCTAGAGAGATGAAGGGTCATTTCAATTCAACCTTTCTTGCTGCTAAATGATGCAGCTAGTTCCCAAGGCTTTGTTTCTTTTAGTTTCTCATTCTCTGAGTTCCTCCTTTGATCTCCCTATTGTACAAGGGGTTGAAGATGGGGCAGAAAGCTTTTTCTTGTCTATTTCAAAAGACGCCCCAAAATATTCCTGTGTCTACAAGTCTATCTGCGACACTGGGACTTCCCTTGGGGGGTCTCCAGTTCATGTGTCCATCTCTTGATTCCGCTGTTCCTTTTGTATGAGAGGCATTTCTTTATTTTGCTATGGAGCTTACTGAAGCAGATCTTCTAGTCTTAGCTCCATTTCAAAGTGTTCTAAGCATTTTGAGGACCTCTTTGTCTCCTTGACCCGAGCTGGTGGATTTCCCATCCTGCTGAGGCCCTTCTTTCTCATCCAGACCTTTGTTTTCCATCAAATTGGATTCAAGACATTCTTCCACTGGATCTTCTCTTGGGGGGTTTCCAGTGGTGGTAGTCCAGGTATCGTTCTTGGAGAGTGGTGCTGAGATCTTTTGATGGCCCTAGTTGTCCCTTTGATCATTGGTATTCTGGTCTTCCCCATGGGTGATTGACACAGACACTGATTCAGGCTCTATATTATTCTCCAGTGTCTGTTCTTCAAAATCTGCTCTAGAACTTTGAAGCTATTTTTTGTGTTTGAATCTCAAACCCTTTCTTTTTCAGCTAGGGGCCCTGTGTTTTTCTTTTTACCAGAGGGTTTATAATTAACACTCAGAATTCCGTCTTCTTTCTTCTGTTTTGGGGGAGGAATTTTCTTTGGGCAATTTTTGCAAAATGTCCTTGGTCATGGCAACCAATGCACTTGAATGGAAACTGCTCATCGGCCAGTTGCTGCACATGGATCTCATTATCTATTTGGAGTTCGATTGCCTCGAGAAGGCCTTCTTCTATTTTTTACACAAATCTGAGCACAAGAGAACATGCTTGATCTTGGTTTAGTGTTGTCAAAATACATTCCTAGCTTATTTCTGATTTCCTCCAGCGTTTCGTTGTCCTAGGGTTGAGAGAAAGATGTGGGAGTTTGGCCCACAGTGGAACAGTGGTAGGAGTTTCCTCTTCCAGATCAAAATCGATAGATCACTTGTTCAGATCGATGAGGCCTCGTGTTTCCTCCTGACCTCCTCCTCCAGGGGGTTAACCTACCCCTTTGAGGCCTATGAGGAGCTGCCATTCTAGGTCATAGGTCGTACACCACCATACTGGTAGATAGACCAACTTTAGGTGTCTCCAAAGTTAGTCTCCTCCCCCTGCATACTACTCATCAAGTTCAGCAAAGTAACTAGGTTTCCATTAGGAGATTCTTCCCCTTGGCCTTGGATGTTAGGAGAGTGAGACTCCCTTGTTCTTGTGCAACCCATGGATCATACAGCCAGGTCCCCTTAGTCTAGGCCACTCCTCGGAGGATATCATCTGCCAGTGCATCAGTCCTTTCACAGTGATTGAGGACTCTGATGGTGAGCCCACCTCTTGGCCTCCTCACTCATCCTTGGCCACCAACTCCAACCAGCCATGACATCCTCCCTCTCTTTTGCTTGGTATTGAGATTTTCAGAGCCTTTCGGTTTCTAGCACTTCTATTGTACCAACACCTTATCTTATACTCTCTCTTTTAGCTTTTGTTAGCTTTCTTTAGCTAGATATTTAGTGTCTAGTCTCTAGCTTGCACTTAGATGTTATAATCTTTTTATTTTTAATATTGTTTTAGATTTTGTTGGACACTAATAAAATTATCTTATCTTATCTTATCTTAGATATAGCCTGCTGGTCCCTAAAAACCAGGGCCTGATAAGAAAAAAATCAAGTCCCTATCTTACTTAAACTGGAAATGGAACCCCAAAGAACCCTTGCCATGGAAATAATATTGTGGCCTGCCTTTCAGTCTGGGTGCCCATTGTTTCTGGATCCAAGAGTCAAGGGTTTTGTGATTTGGCCTTGCCCCGTTAATTTTTCTACCAGGATTTGTTCAGTGAACAACAATGCTTTCCTCTTTGGACCATTCGGGTGAGTGATGAAGCTTCTGGATCCCATCCAGCTTTTTGATAAACCTTGCTGGCTTTTTCGAGGGTTTAGCTTGCTTGACGAAAGCAATTATCAAGTGCTTGAAGGTAGCCTCAGTGTCCAGGGAAGGTGAAGTTGCAGAAGCCATTCCTCTGTTGGTTGTTGCTAACACTGGATGTACTATCTTAGTCCCGTTGACCTACTTTAGTGGTCTTTTGTTGGACATCAATAAAATTATCATATCTTATCTTAAATATAGCCTGCTGGTCCCTAAAAATGAGGGCCTGATAAGAAACAAAATTAAGTCTCTATTTTCCTTAAGCTGGAAATGGAAGCCAAAAGAACCCTTACCATGGAAATAATTTTGTGGTCTACCTTTCAGTTTGGGTGCCCATTGTTTCTGGATCCAAGAGTCAAGGGTTTTGTGATTTGGCCATGCCCCTGTGAATTTTTCTAACAGGATTTGCTTGGCGAACAACATTGCTTTCCTCTTTGGACCATTTGGATGAGTGATGAAGCTTCCGGATGAGTGATGAAGCTTCCAGATCCCCGTCCAGCTCTTGAATAACCTTGCTGGGTATTTCGAGGGTTTAGCTTGCTTGACGAAAGCAACTACCAAGTGCTTGAAGGTAGCCTCAGTGTCCAGGGAAGGCTAACTTGCAGAAGCCATTTCTTCGTTGGTTGTTGCTAACACTGGCTGTACTATCTTAGTCCCATTAACCTACTTTTGTGGTCTTTTGTTGGACATTGATAAAATTATCTTATCTTATCTTAGATATAGCCTACTGCTCCCTGAAAACCAGGGCTCAATAAGAAAAACAAAGTTTCTATCCTCCTTAAGCTGAAAATGAAAGCCAAAAGAACCCTTACCACAAAAACAACACTGTAGTCTGGATGCCCATTGTTTATGGATCCAAGAGTCAAGGGTTTTGTGATTTGACCACACCCCAATGAATTTTCCTACCAGGATTTGTTTGGCGAACAATAATGTTTTCCTCTTTGGACCATTGGATTAGAGATGAAGCTTTGGGATCCCATTCAGCTTCTTGACAATCCTTGCTGGTTTATTCAAGGGTTTGGCTTGCTTGATGGAAGCAACTACCAAGTGCTTGAAGGTAGCATCAGCGTCCAAGGAGGGCAAAGTTTCAGAAGCCATTTCTCCTTTGGTTGCTGCCGACCGCAGGACAAAAGATATGCCCATGATCGAGCAGGGCTGAGAATCGAGACATTGCGTGAGATGAACAGAGGTGAGCGGCACATGGTGGCTAGGGTGAGAGTCGGGAGACCCTAGCTGCAGCCAAGGCTCGGTGAAATGCTCATTTCATTCATTCTTTTCCCCAAGTAAGCTTTTTTGTTTAAGGTTTACATGAATGAACAGTTTTTGTTTTGATTAGTGGACTTGAAATGATACTCTGTGAAACAGATAGAGCTTAGAACTTTACAAGAGCAAAATTCTTGATTCTAAGATGTTTGTCGTTTATATTGTTTCTGTTTCAGTAATTCTGTAAAACTTATCAAATTTCTCCTTTGTCAGGCTCATGTACTTTTCTTTAGCACTTCTTGGTTGTGATGGTTCTGACCTGTTGATAGGTCAAATGAATTGTGTAATTGGAGCCCTTATGGCCTATATCTGAAATATAGTCTTCCCGCTTCTTGAGCATGCATTATAGAGAATTATTCTCTATGTTGCATGAAACAGCCTCTATATAAAATGATGATGTCAGAGCATCTATACATGTAGTGCACTAGCAAGTGGCATAAAGTTGAACGTTTTGCAGTTTGCAGGTTAACTACATATATGCTAGAGAATCAGGGATGTTGGCATATTGTCATTTGTAGATTGAGTATAATTGATGCTTAAAAAATACATGTATATGATGGTGACATCCGTCTATACCTGGTTGATGAGACTCTAGTTCCTTCTCTCTGAAAATTTTCTGGGCTTTATATTTAAAATTGTTTTGTTGATTATGATGCAGTACTATAGGTGACATGGATAATAACTGCAATGATTATTTGCAGCTATCTGCACTAATTTAGAGAATCATAGAAATCTACCTATTCAAAGGGCTATGTTCAGAATGACAAATATTAAATTCAAGGCCATTAGGATAGATACAGCTGCATGCCCAACGAGAGGCAGTTTTTGATGATCATTCTTCTCCAGCTATGCTAGGGCATGTGGGTTTGCTTTAGTGGATGGATTTCCCCCATTTTTATTCTATCCATCATTATTCTGTCCTTCCTCCACTACTTGCGGAGAAGCCACTTTGCTGTTAGTTATAGAGGGGGCTTTGCCAGTTATAGATACTGTTTCATGCCCAACTAGAGGCAGTTTTTGATGATCATCCTTTTCCGGCCAGGCTAGGGCATGTGGGTTTGCTTTTGTGGATGGATTTCCCCCATTTTTGTTCTATCCATCATTATTCTGTCCTTCCTCCACTACTTGCGAAGAAGCCACTTTGCCGTTGGTTATAGAGGGGGCTTTGCCAGATTTGGATGAGTTGGGGTCCCTTTGCTCGTGGTGGCTTCCATTACTGTCTGCTCTCTTCTGCTTGGACTCGCACTTGGACCTCAATGTACTTTGTGCCAGGTTAGGCTTTGGAGGCTGTAATATACTAATTGATTACGGTTATTAGTGACTGGGCATGACAGTCCTTAGTTGTGGCCACCCTTTTCACTTGTATAATGACATGTACTCTATTTCATCATCACTTCTATTCATTGTTAATTATTTATACCATTACGGATATCTTTACCATACCTCCATGTATGAATCAGTAAGGAGGTTCCTTACAATTGGTATCGTAGCTAAGTTTCGCTCCTTTGAGGCCTGTGGTCTCATTTACCTGTGGCAAGAAATTCTTCTCTTGCTTATGGACAAAATTCTCTTTGGCTGGTAGCCAATAATTTCATCAAATCATTAAAGGGAAGATGAGAAAAGTATTAAGAAATGGAAAAAAAAAACATAGGCAACCATCCGAGTGATTGAGCTGCTGCAACATTCAGTCATAGACGCTTCTGCAACAGCAGTATTAAAAGGGGGAAATGTGCAGGTGTAGTGGATACGGTGGAAGCAGAGCTAAAGCACTTGTCAGGTCGCATTTGCCTAGAAAGTTGTCGTCTGAGAGAATTTCAGAATAAAACTTCTGCAGCATGCTTAAAAGTGATGCACCATCTAAGGAATCCCAAACAGGTTAACATTATCCCTAAACTTCTGATTTTAACACTAGTGCTGCTGATAAGTGTGCTCCATTCAGTTGCCAAGATCACAGCCTACCTTCTGTTCATAATCTGCAAACTCTCGCCACCGAAGGAAGATAGATTAGTGCTGCCCTGCCAACATATATCACTGGAGAGCTCCCACCCTTTCAAATTGTCATCACTAAGAAAATTCGAGTTAAAATCAATGTCAGTCTGCTGTGGTGAATGAAGCATTGCTCATGAGGAATGACACGGCCTCTCCCAAGCACCACCACACACTCATACAAGCATGCTCACATTCTAAATTGGAGCATTAAAACATTTTTCTGCCAAAAGCATAGTCGTTTCCAATCACTGTTGGGTAATCTGTATTTGTGAATAAGAAAACAGCAATGTAGGAAATAATTAATCAGCCACACCCTATTTTTCAAGAAATATTAAAATCAGAATATATTAAAGAGTATTCTTTCAGGAAATAATTTCCTTGTCCCAACCTTTGAAGAAAGGGGAGATGAGACTTTTGAACATTAGAAATAATTAAAGGTTTAATAAAAAGTTTGTAAAGCACATGACGAGAAAGAGTGGAAATATTCTGAATGTATTTAAAATAATCAACACCGCCTAAATAATTTAAGAAAAACAAAGAGACTTTTTGAAAACAAAAAACAATTGTGTTCAGAAATTAGGGGAGCAATCTCTAGCAGGGTTCTTAATTTGAAAGTGTTATTAAAATTGGAATAGCCACCTTGGTAGATTAAAGAAATATTAAAGTGGTCCATATTTAAGAAAGGGAAGAGAAATATACAGAAAGGATTGCACTTAGTGAGGTCATTGTAAAAGGAAAGTGGGCCCCATTTTTTCCCAAGGAAAAGCTTGTGGGGCAACTCCCGGGTACTTCCCTGCATTTCGTGGATGGTACTTAGTGTAAACCCTTCGGTGCTGATTATGGCCTTTGACATGAAACAAAGACATTGAGTGAGGCACGAAACAAAGACAGCCAACCTTGGGGATTGACCCTTAGACCTCCTGCATGAAGCTCAAAGCACTCAACCACTTGATCTAGGTCACTGGGCTAAAAGTGTGCCTCATTTATTTGATACTCGAAGATAATTAAAGTCGTCCATGATTTTTTTATTTTTGGAATTAAAGGCAAACAAGGGATTTTAGACAATAAAATGCCCTGGATTAACAATATGGAATGAACATTTAAGGGAGAATGTGAACAATTGAAAAGAGAATTGGAGAAACTTCAAATAGCAAATTTGAATCAATTTGTTGACAAATGCAAATTAGAAAATGATAACAAGAAACCCACTAATGAAGTTGATCATTTAAAAAGGGAAATTACAAAACATTAGAAGACTAAATCAACAAATAAAGCACTTATGGAGAAAAACAATGCAATTTCTAAGCTATGAGAGGATAACCTACTTTTATGAACAGACTTAAAGAATTTAAAATGAGGAAAGAAGAAATTGAAACAAGATACCAGTTCAATATCTAAGGATAATGAATCGTTGGTCAATGAAACTACATTACCGAAAGACACAATGATCTAAGTGCACCAGGATCAATCAGCAGAAGTTGCTAATCATGTTTGGTTTAAGTAATTAGAAAAGGAAATTGGATGTGTTTGAGAACATATATTTTGCAACAAAATTGAAGTTACGCTTGAGAATTCAGAACAAAAATTCAAATATGTACAAGCTAAACCATATCGACATCATCATTACAAGGTGTTGTCACTTGAAATTTCCCTTGGGGAATTTCGTCCCAAGGAGATTGAATGAACACTTGGGAAAGTGCCATTGTCATCTCACGCAGTCCCTCTCACTTTGGGCTAGTGCTTGCTAACCTAAGATGGGCATCCCTAGTGATCTGAAGTTTAAATTTTATGCCCTGCAAAAGACTTCATATCTGCAAAATATACTCACTGAAATCTCTGAAACTATGCAGATTTTTGCCCCTAAACACTTGAGAGCAACAAGTGCAGATTTACATGCAATAATATTAAATCAACCTTTGCTCCTTCTAAATCTAAAATAAAACACTTTAAATCTGCAACAAAAAGTTGTAGTTTTGTAAATAAAATACAAAAAAGAATCAACGAAACAAATTATTCTTTTTATGTATTATTTGACCAGTACCTTCTATCCAATGGGCATGGAGTCGGAAGAGAAGAAAATTGATGAGGCAAGTGTTACTTGAAGCTTATCAACTCAGAAAGTTCCACATCAAACCATTAAATTCATCGATAACAAAGAACTGGCCACTAAAAGAGTTTCTCCTTTATTTCGGAGCTGTAAATACAAAGTCTGAGAAAATCAGATTGACACCATAAGAACTCAAGGGGACATTAAGCCACTGGACAAGTACTTTACCTTCACAATATTTGGGGACAATGTCAGGTGAACACTATGGACACAACTTCCAACTTCCAACATTCAATTATAAACTAACTCAATGATTAGACATGAAAAGACTCAGAAAGTGGAGTATGGAAGTGGAAGAATGAAGAATTAGAGGATTGGAAAGTCACCGATCACTATCGCAATTAAATTTCCATCTCTTAGAGAATGAGAATGGATCAATACAAAGAAATTATCCCAAAATATCACAAAACCCAAAATAGAATCTGTAAAAGCATGCTAAATTAGTCTAGAAGCGAGTTCCTCTCTTTAGGTGGTTTGATCCTCACTTAAGCCCTGAAATGTCAACACAAGAGGAGTGCCCAACACATGCATGAAGGTTGTCTCGAAAAAGCAACTAGAAGCTCCAAGTGGTGTGCCCTCTTCCTGGCTGCAATAGAATGAGAGAAAGAGGAAAAAAATATCCCAGAAAAGCACTGCAACTGCTGCAGGAAATTCTGAGAAGGAGAGTGCACTAGTCAACTGCAATATAGAAGATAAAATGCCAAGAATAACCATCAGAACTTGCCAAGAATAATATTTAAGTGACGCGCACCATCTCTGCCAGAAATAATTACAAGAACTGCTCAAAATAGTCTCTAGTGGGGTGCCCTCCTCTTGCCAAGAATAACTGGATGCATCATGGATAGGATAAGCTAGATAAACTCTAAGGCGGGGTGCTCTTCTTTGGCTTGGAATAGATGAACTATGCGCGAAATAAAACCGTCCAAAAAGAACGCCCTCTGCCCTCACATGCACATCCTGCTTTTTCTTGAATAAGATAATGCTGAAGATAGAACTTCCAAGTTTGAGCACCTAGGTCATGGTAACTTGCACTCGCAGATAAACATAACCCATTGCTCCATATGCAACTCAATCAACCTGCTGTTGTTATTGTTAAACACGATGTCCTAATTTTGACCTAATTTTGCAATTTCTCGAAATAACTTAAAATTTTTGGGTTTTCTTCTCCATCACCGCACAAATCCATCCATGTATAACACTTTCTAAATAGTGTATAGTAAAATAAGAATTATGTTGAGCCAAGGGCATTTGATCTGAATATGAAATGTTGGATGTCATAATCCACATCCACAAAACTGATTATGTCATGTTGCACATTGCTTTCTACCACATTGTTTCAGACGATTTTTTTAAGATCTCTCCCCGATCTCAAATCATGATTGAGACTTGATTATGAATAGTCATTAACTCAGTTGATATGATAGGAATAGGTATTGAATTGGATCCACTTTTTTTGTATAGAATACACTCAATGCAATCAATTAATTGATATTGATTAGGTACTTAACTCAATGGTTCTTTAGCTGCGTGCATTACCTCAACAGTAATGTTCAAAATGCTCTTTTGTTGTGCAAATTTTTAAATAGACTTTCCCTGATGATCACCAATGTTCACTCACATACTCTCCTCCAAAAATGGTAGCCAAAAACTCAAAGTTACACGAATTGTGGGTGCGATTGGAATTGGTAGACTAATCCATGCGGGTGCGGCACTTGGGTTAATTAGGAATTGGAAAATCGGAACTCCAACCCTAATTTTTTTTATAAATATATGTTTAAAATTTAAATTTCATTGAAAAAAACGGAATGCAATCTAGATTGAAGCATATCAATTGTTTATCTTTCATATTCATATTGGATAATGAGATTTATCAACGGTAAATAGTAAATACTAAACTAGCATCTGTAGTCCTCATGAAATTCTAGTCTCCAAACGGTTGTAGAATCTTGAAAAATAATGAAGCAAACCCTTACTGCTGTGCTCCAAATTCTTCTCTGCTAACAACCCTCTTCGGCAATGAAAAACAACAGCAAGAACAAAGAATGATTTTAAAAGGTTTTTTTCCTTTTATCCACTCGAGTTTGTGACTCGCTAAGCTTGACGAAACTTCCTTTAATCCTTCTTGGTCTGTGTGATGGATTCAACGTGTTCAACGAAATGTCAGGAGTACTCATAATTTGACCTTATGCATATCTAGGCTGACAAGTCAAAGATTGTCAGTAATAAACTCGATGAAGAGTTGGCCAAAGGTGCTAATAAATTACAATGAGCCTGTTGAGTACATGTCCTATGGCACTATCAGTTGGTATGACTAGTTACCCAGGCAGTCTGGTAGATGTTTGTGGCACCATAAGAACACTGCAATTAAAGTGGTGGTGAGGTTGGTTATCTCGATGGTACAAATTGTTGATGCTGAAATTTGCCATGATTCTGTCACCGGAAATGGATGCACTTATACCAGAAATGGATAGGATCCAAAATAGACAATAAACCCAAGAATCCGATATAGATCAGAGATTCACCAATTCCAAGAAGATTTGGATGTAGGTGTGGTGTGCCCTAAAGCAAGCCCGGTAACTATGCATAAACCTGATTGGTTTTTCCATAATAATAACTTTCTAAAAATAGAAACTTTCCCAAAATAGCAAATTTGGAAGTCAAAGAATACCCTTTAGGACAACAACTGGATGAGTAGTCAAAGCTGCAACTAGTTGCTAAAAATAGCAAGATTCTAAAATAGAAACTTTCCCAAAAGAACACATCTCAAAATCCAAAAGTACTCTTTTGAAGCAATCACCCTCCCATGCATACACCAATTGTTGCATGTAGCATGCATACTTGGGAAACCTGTTAAAACAGAATTGGAGTTTGAATTGAAGCATTGAATATGGTGCCCCCCAATGTCAATCTGAAAATGTCTGAAAGTAGCATTCGGCTTGAGCTCAAACTTTGGATTCCGGAACCAAGAGATGTACTCATGAATGTGTTGAAGCTTAACAATGAATATGCCTAGGGAAAATTCAATGTTAACACCAAGAAAGTTTGAAATCGCATGTTTCCCTATGTCCAAGCTAACTATGCCAAAACTAGAACCAAAGTCATTTTGTGCAAAATGTTGTTGAGATTTGGCAACAGTGGTCAAGAATGATTTTAGATGGATGTTTTTCAAGAACATTGATATATAAATGTCATTTTAAGATGACTTACCATTTGACCTTCTCTTATGCTTCAAGGTCAAAGCATCTCGAGAAGGGAGGGCATGAATTATACTTATTGATCCTAGTTAGTATTAATTAATGACTAGGGACGACCCTTAGTTGTGTTCCCCTTTTCACTTGTATATATAGCATATGGTATGTGCTCTATTTCATCATCACTTCTATCCATTATGGATGTCTTTTATATGCCCTTGTGCGTGAATAAGTGATGAGGGTCCTTGCAAAGGTGCTTTATGGATAGTGAATGGGGCATTACTTTAGTGTCATTTGAGTTCTCACTATTGTTCTAACTCTACAACTTTTTGTTGCATTGAATCTACATGCAAAACTAAAAATAATGTTGTAAGTTGTGTTAATCATTATTTTTTGGGTAATTAAAAGCAGATTTCTATTAGCATACACCGTATAGGAAGCTTTACATACAAATCAGAGAAGATAATCCATGGGCTCACTAAATCTTGTACGAGGGTCATATTACAGCAAAATCTGGCACCCCCAAATGATGTAAAGTCTCAAGCATCAAGGGGAGAGTTTGTGCAACTTAGGAAGGCTACCCACTATCACCTCAATAGCTCTTCCTCCCTCTTTAAGTTGTCTCTTTTCCAACTCAAGGGGGGGCTTCTCTAAAAGGTAGGATTGCTAAGGCTATGGACTGGAGACTCTAAGTAATGTATAAAGAGTAAGCCTTAACAAAACAAATGGTTGTTGTGAAAGTGGAATAAATGAGTGGTGTGGAAAGGATTATGAAGGTACAAACCCCTAGACCAAGTGCCTAATCACACCTTTGGCAAATGGAGTCATGGGAGCATAGATCAAAGAGGGTAAGTGCATAAGAATGTAAGGCAATAGGGGCTGCTATGCATGCCACAAATCAGCCTTAACTTGCTGATTTTTATAGCAGAAAATTTCTTTGGAAGGCTAAGGGTGCTATACTTAAGCGATGTTATGAAAGTGAGGTTATATTAATCTAGCAAAAATTGGTTTTACTATATGGTAGGCTAACATAACAACAATAGGAATACGAGGGCTGAAACCTTACATTATTCTATCCAAAATGAAACATGGTTCATTATAAAGGTAATCACAACATTCCACAAGGGTTTTCTAATATAGAATCAACGCATAAAGTATAAGTGTGCAAGAAAGCCTCATAAAATGAAATTAACTCCAATTCTCCATTAGGCTCCAAGCATGTGGTATACAAATGAAATCCAAGGGGAGAGCTCCTCAATCCCCAAAATCCCAACCATGCCAAATGAGGGAGAGAGAAAACCCTTATATAGGTTTGAGCTCAACTCCTCTTACCTAGATCCATTAGTTCTCCAAGGAATACAATAAAATATTACATTTCTATCCTCCTCAACAAAATCCTGACTAAAATTAGAAGTGAGTTGTTGGGATCCACTCTCCTCTCCTAGAAGAAATAATAAAATAATCATCCTCCCCAAGGAAAACAATATACTAGTGTTCTCATCTATTTAATTCCATGAGACAATTTCAACAATAATAAAATAATGGAGTTAGTTAGGAACTGCCTCCAAAAATAGCTAGGAAAGTAACAATCTCCATAAGTGGGATATTATCTCCATTATTTAAAGTTTGATTCATGTAGATCTTGAATGAGGCCTCCAAAATTGAATCATAGCATGAGTGAATGCCTCTAATCAAGATCAACCCACGTGATATGATGAAATGATGGCTCATGGAAAAAACACAACATAAAGATATGACCCATGTGCATTCCAAGAGATATGATGCCACCAACGTGGAACAATCCTCCATCAACTTATCCATATGGGAGGCCAACCAAATAAATAATTTATACCAATGAATTGCCCCACAAATTAATATAATAATCTAACATTTTAATTGCTTTCATACATGTGCCATCATGAGTGTAATCGTTGATGGTTTCATGAGAAAAGAGGGGACGACCCCATCCATGGCTAGACGACTCCATGTCAATGCAATGAAAAGGCAGCTGCACGTCTAACTCGAACCATAATATGCCACGTGTGAAATAAGCCATCGAATGAATGAATGAAGGGGGCGGTCCCATCCCAATTTGATTAATTGACCAAGTTATGCAATGACAAGAGGGATGGTTCTTCCCATGATGGCATACGTTGGCTAGGTCAACTCGAAGGAACAACTCGCGTACTTGGAAAAACAGCTCAACACAACAACGAAAACAATTCCATCAATGAAGACAAACACATGAGGATTCACGGCTTCATGCTAAATGACGACTCTATGCTTTAATATATTTGTGCACCACCATGATCATACGTAACATGAGGACCCATGGTTCCTTATGTTGAAATTCAAAACCCATCACCCGGCGAAAAATCCCAAATTAAATCACTTCATTAATTAAAAGCACAAGCTAGGTTATCAACACAAAAATTAGCGGAAGCATTAAATCACAGAAACCAGTCACACATTGGACAAAGATATTTGGGTAAAACACCCCTGGAAAAACCCTTGTGGGAAAACCAGTTTTGAGTTTGATTTTATTAGATAAAATACTGGGCTCCCATCTTGGGATGATGGCCCATCAAAGGATTACAACGCTGCAACTGATAGCCTAGCCCACTTGGCTTCTATCTCCCTCGCTTCCCCCTGCACCTAAGTTGTAGGAAATGCCCCCCCTTGTTTCCTGCCCCGAAATGGTACGTAACTCCGAAACGGGTACGGTACGGCTGAGAAACGCCGTCGATCGTACCGTACGACGTTTCTCGATTTGGAAACGCCATACGGTATGGCTGACAACGTTTCCCGATCGTACCGTGCCTATACGACCGCGTTTCAACGGATTTCAAAGCTAAATTAGGCAAAAAAAGGGGTCTGTGGGGCCCCCAAACTACCAATTAGTTTTAGTAATGGCTTTTTTTACATTCTCCAAAGAGAATAAAGATGATTTTCTAAAATGCCATTTATGTGTATCATTATGTTTTTCTTGCAATATAATGCCTTATTTTTTAAAAAACTATATATATATATATATATTAATTTTTTTATATACGGCGTTTCCCTAGACGTTTACATTTTTTTAGGGCATGTTTCGTATCGTCCCGGTTTCGGAAACTCGGAATCGTTTCTCAGTTTCGTGCAACTTAGCCCTACACCCTTTCCTCAGCCCTGCTCACTTAGACACAAGTACACGAGCAGGACTCCCTCTTGCTCCATGCACTCATTGTGTGCCTCTCACTCTCCTTAGATCTGCTTTCA
>JASDQU010738341.1:371419-383406 GCA_032191745.1 Picea mariana | reverse complement strand
AAAAAAACAACGTTCAGGTCCCCAAAACAACCCTGGAAGTACAACAAGATGTGTTGACATGGAAACATACAAAATAAGCCAGTTGGATTAGGCGAGAGGCCACCCATATCCACCTGGAGAATATGTGAGGCTTCATACAACCCCATAAGTGTAGAACTCACAATTATAAAGAATTACAAAAAGACGTGCTGAATAAAAAAAAAACATGAGGAGCCAGTTGGAATAGGTGGGTGGCCACCAATATCCACTTGGATCACTAATGTGGAAATCCAACGTGGGAAAAAGATGCATGGTGTGAGCTTATTGGCTCAGATGTGTGATTAGACATGCTTGGGGAAAAGGAAATGTGGTGTAGTACTAGATAACCAGTGCTGAGATGAACGACTGTGAGCTTTCCAACCTCGCAATCAAATGGTTCCTAGCATTTATGGTCTTTGTGTTAATCTACAATTCGGTGAAAGAAATATGTATGGAATATGGAGTAGTTAGTTGTCAATTCAATGGCGTAAATTGATCCTCACTTCTAATCGAATGGTCATAGAGCTCTAAGGAGAAATGACAGTCAACCGTCGGGTGAATAGGCACATGCAACGTGCGAAATCGTGTTGAATCCACTCGACGATTGACAATATTGTCGACATCGGGCAGACTCTGGAGCCCCTTTGAAAACTATACCTGCTCCAGAGAAATCCCCGACAACTGAAAATGCTATTTTATAGGTATGATGTGGTAAGATCAAATTAGGAGTACAAAATATGACGTGGCAGTACCATTGGGCTTATCTCATGGCATAGAAGATATGATTTTCTCTCCGGTTATGATTGTACAAGTGGTGACGTGGTGGTAATATGCTTGCAATGTGGTCTACTTGTGGCATTGTTTATTTTATGAGTGTGTTTCCGTATCGATGCAGATGAACAAACCAAAATAAACCCCCTTTGGATCAGACGATGAGAATTGCATGGGTCCTTGGTTCATTTCACACTTCATGTTCATAGGTAGGCCGACAATCGCATCGAGCAACATGACTAGGAAGTATGACTACTACACTAAGGGATATGGAAGATGTTTGATGTCAACACATCTTTTAGGAATCAGGAAGATGCAAGGTACATACTATTCTCTTTGTTCCCAATGCCTCCATTCATACGATCCGATGACCTCGTTATCTGCACTCACCCGATGATTTATTTCTTTAACTTTTTAAGGAATTTGGGCTTGTTTCCTTAGGCCAATTGCTTGGGAGATGATTTGGTTTTTTTTGGAAGGGCATATGACATATATTGAAACAATTGGAGACAAAGAAGTTTAGATCGAAAAGCATAAAATGTTAAAGGGAACACAAACTCACAGACCAGGGGAAGAAACAAATAGATTGATAAAAAAATGAAAGTGGTGCCCCAAAATTCCAAGAATTTTGAGGGTGTGTTGAGGGCTCAACAAATGATGATTCACTGGGTGAAACCAACATCTCTATATCCTACCTTGTGTTATCACTCTATAAATTTTTTCTGGTTGAAGAGACAAACGACAAAGGTAACTGCTTCAACCAGCTTTAGAGCTGAGGCACTAGCCTACTCAACTCAGAGAGGGATCTCTCATGTCACTTGATATATCTATGGAAATTGGTGGCTAGATTTGGTTTGTTTTGGGGTTTGTAATAAAATGAATGGAGGAAGGGAGATGACATTTGGGCTATGGAGTCTTGAACGAACAATGCATTGTCAAATCTGCAAACTATTAAGAGGAAAAAGGCTAAATCAAGTAGTAAGTTTGAGTTTATATATGAACAATTTGCATGGCATCAGAGGAAAAGGAAACACATAACTATATTAGAGCATTATTGGAATGAATTCTGAATTAGTTCAGAAGAGATAAACAAAGTCTAAATCGCTAAGCCAAGAGCATCAAATGATGAATTCTAGGGTTTTAAACTCTCTGATTTAAACAGAAGAAAAATGTATATGGAATAAAAGATCATAGGAAACACATACTGAGAAGGTAAAACAAGACTCATATCACTGCCAGTTAGAATCTTTTCATAAACGGTCCACAATCTGCTTCTGCATTTTTATATTCATTCTAGCCCCAAAATTTACAAAGGTCTTCCTGCACAGAGGGCAGACTCCTCTTTTTCCATGCCTTCTATCTTCTCGAGATAATATATATATATATATGTATAGTGAAGGTTTCTTCGTGGAATACAAAACGTTCAAACTTCTCATCGTTCTAAGATTAGAGATCAGTTACAAATGAGAAATGATTTATAATAACCGTTACCCTATTTTAGAGGGACCGTTAGGAACAAGGTCATTGTATCTAGGTGCCATTTGTCCAAAACTTGTTGGGATGTACCCGTATCCACCTGAGAGTCTATTTTATATTAGCGATCTCCTCCTTTAGAGTATCCAACCAGGTCGGTTGATTCTCTCCAATACTTTCATCTGTTTCAACTACAATTTCTTTCTTCTATCGTTTGCTCTGTTTCTTTTTTACAGCTCGCCTGTTGATGACTAGATCCCTCATAATGGGATTTAGCTTGACTTCCAATCCTGAGTCTGTAGCAGGTTCTGTGTGGAATTTAGTCTCCAATATAAACACAATTACTCTTTCCTTCCTGCTCGTAGTTAAATCTTCCATGTTGCTCGAATGACCGGTTTCACCGGATATAGCTTGGTCCATGTATCCCAATTTCGTGGACACTGAAACGTTCTTACATAAATCAAAGAGTTGAGTGAATTGGAGATTACTTCACTTATGGATGAAATGATGCCTTCATACTTGAGAATCGGTAATTATAGAGTTCCAATCATGAATTGCTGACAGATTCACTGACATGTATGTTGATTTACCCTTCTTGGCCAATCCATTTCAAATGATTAGATTTCGAGTTCATTATATGGCAGTGTTCACCTGACATTATACAGTTGTGAAGTACCGAATGAGTGAAACAGAGTGATTTCGACCAGCCTCCACTGACACCCCACGAGTGTTTGATTTGAAGTATAAGAACATGTGACATCGGGGCTTTGGCGAAAGTGGTTTCAGGAAACCCACCTTTGGACCCGATGTATTTCTGGAGGCGACGCACGCCCATTTTAAAAACCACAACGGTTTCCTCGGTCGACCTTTACATGGTTAAGTATCGTGCAAGTTTATCGCCCGATATGGGCTCCAACCATTGATCTGGGTCATTTTATAATAGATGGTCTGTCGATTTATACCTTTTGCACCTCCGCTATATTTGTCTATATGCCACCAGACATGTCCCGATCCTCTAAATTATCAATTCTCCAAACTATCAAGCTTCCACAACGATGTATCTCTTGCTAAATTCCTGAGACTTATATCTTGTCTAAAAATTGTTACGGTGATAACATAGGCTCCAACTGGGGATGCTATCCTCCCTGTGAGGTAGCAAAGAACTTGCAGACTCGGTGCCTGATCCATTGGGTCGATCCAAAAACATGTGTGTGTACCCTGCTCTTACCATATCACTAGTGTCTGCTGGAGTCTAAACTCTACACGCTGCTCTCAACTGGATACTGAACACTGAATATACTACTGAAACTGACTGTACTCAATACTGGAAATATAAACTGAAAAATTATTGTCTAACAAGCTTATTCGTACGTTCCTACCTACCCTAAAACGGTGAAATGAATACTCAATCAAGTGAAATCAAAATGCCAATGCAACCACGTAAGCATTTTATCCACTGTCTGTCTACTTTTCACAAGCTTACTCCAGATCCATCTTACTGCTAATTCTTTCAGCATTACATCCATAAATCCAAATCTCAAAAAATTAAAGACATTTGTATTGTTCATTTCTTCCAATAGGATTGCGAATGGATCTTCTAAAATATGTGTAAAACAATCATCGTGTTTTACTCCTCCCATTTTATTTTTGTTTTTAGGTGACTCAACTCGTTGAATTCTAAAAAATTGACAGAGTTGTTGAGAAGTCTGGTATTAGGGATTTCCTGAGTCATAAAGCGACCATGGTAGGAGAACATCATCTGACGTGAAAAGATTTGGTGCATACATTGATTCATTGTAATCCACTGTTGTTGGCAGATTCTGATCGTAAACCTTTCCCATATAATGTGTCTCGCGATCCCGAATCATATGAAAAATGACTCCTTTTTAGGAATCAAGATAGAAGGGAAAGATTCTTCCACTAGGGTTTCCCTGCTGTTTGGAGTTTTCATATGCGAAATTTCAAAATCTTCATCCATATCTAGGCTGTTCAGAAATAGGATCACTACTTCATTTTCAGGGGAAGAAAGACAACCTTGAAATACGTTGTCTTTCTGGTAATATTGTTGAACATCTGTATTAGTTCTAGGAGAAAGGAAAAGACCTTTGATAAAAATTTGCTGATCGGCTTCTTCTTTAATTTGATGGTTAAGATCTGATTGAAATTTTGGATTGAAATACCCTTCCAAGTAATGATCGTGCAATGCATGTGAGTGTAGTTGGTGTTCTTTAATGATGAAAACCTTTTCATGTAAAACAATCCTACTGTGAATATAGTCGGAAGTCCCTATTTTTTCTGAAATTTAATGATTTTCTCTTAATCATTCAAAGGAAGAAAAGCATAAGGGGAGAGAGTTTTTATCTGTAAGCCCGCTGCTTTCTTCGCCTTCGAGTTCATGCTCGAATATTTTTTCATTTGAAACGCCATTTTGTTTTAACAGTTCGAATGAGGAAAAACATAATGGAAAGGTTTTGTTACCTGACTCACAACCTTCGTCACTTTTTTTAGTATCATAGGTACATTTTCCCATCTCTTTGGGTTTTTGGACATGCTCACCTTCAGCTTTGTCTTCAACCAATGACTGTATTTCTGAATCTACAAGGTCTTCCTCAAAACAAAGAACATGGTCATCCAATGTCTGAGAAGAGTGTTCCAATATCTTGTCAATCTGTTTTGTTGGTTTGGTGTAACTTTGCATCAACACAAATTCGCTTGCCTCAAAAATGATCTGAGAATTCTCTTTCAACAATTTGAATGCAGTGAAGCATAAGGGTAGAGAATCATCTTACACTAATCTAATATTTTTCTCCTCACTGTAATGCTGAAGAAGAGAGTCTTCAATATCACGATCATCCTTGTATTTGTCATATATAGGCAAACCAACATCATATGCAACATCGTCTAATAAGAATAGACTTGGAAAATTAATCTGTTCTTCAACAAATGGGTTTGCAAACTCATCCTCTTGATTGTCTACAAAATGACCAACTCCTTGCTTATCATGGGATGGCATAGAAGCTAGAACATGACCTCTTCTTTTAACAAGTGGAATATAATTTTTAGCATGATCACAAGCATTTGAGACTTCAAGAGGGCCCATGATATTGTCAACTATATGCTCAAGGATCCAATCAAACTTTTTCTATTCATATTCTCTTTTATTTTCTTTAGCATCTAACTCCTCATTTTGGATCTGTTTACATGCTTGGATGTTGTGTTGAATATCCTGGGCATAATTAAACATTTTCTGCAAGGACTTAGGTCTCCTTTCCATTAGGAGGAAAGACAATTATGGATGAAGAGTTGTGGTATAATGGAACATGGCAGCTACTTCAGTGGGTTGAATATCTTCAGAAAATTTGTAGTAAATACTAGAAAACCTTCTACTGAATATAGAGATAGTTTCATTGCTTTGCCATTTCAAGGCATAGAACTCTGCAAGTTGTAGATCCAAATATTTCTTCTTGCCCCAAAACTTTAAGAAAACATTCTTCAATTCCTCCCATGAGATAATTGTATCTGGCTGCAAATTTCTAAACCAGTCTTTGGTGTCCCCTTTCAAGGATTGAGAGAAATCCCTCATACAAACATCGTCATGGTTAATCTCAAATAAATCTATAAAATTCTCAAACCCTTAGATGTGCTTTTCAGCTGAGATTACATTAGTTTCTCCATCAAACACAGGTAGATATTCATGGTGATTTGGAGGGAAATCATGGAGGACTTACGATAGTTTCAGGGGTATGTATATATGTTGTGCTCTGGAGGATGTTGGACTAGGAATAGGGGGAGAGACATTGGCCTTGGCTTTATGGGGTTCATCGACTTGGTCATAGTCATCACATGGCCCAGCTATAAAACTCTTATCAAAATCATCGATACGGTGGGGGTATGCATGTGGAACTTTAAGAGGAGGATAAATGATTGCAAGTTTTTCATGATCATCATTAGAATGCAACAGGTAAATAAAAATTTTCTTAGTATGTTCAAGGAAAAAGCAGAGGCAACCTATAACAAACAATAAAATGCCTTGGAAAAAATCCAATTTTAAGTTCTTGTTTTCTTCCATCATGTCTTTTCATACCTCTATCAAGGGATCTCATTTCTTAGTGGAGTCTTTGAATTACATTTGAAACTTGAGTGGAGTCGCCAATAATGTTTTGGAAGCTAGATTCTGCATTGAGAGTGGAGTCGCCATTGAAAATTCAAATTTCCGGATTCTTCTACCAATGGAATCACCTTCAAACTGATTTTTGATGTGTGGAGTCACCAGAGCAAGAATATAACCAATATGTGCCTAAGTGTCTGCTACTCCCAGACCTTAGAACTCAACTGTGTCGTTCTTCCTAGGGAAAATTTTTCAATTTCTTCCCCAGCAACGACGCCAGAATGTTAGCACTCTGTAAATTTTGTCCGACTGAATAGACAAACGACAGAGGTAACTATTACAACCAGCGTTAGAGCTGAGGCACTAGCCTACTCAACTTAGAGAGGGCTCTCTCATGTCACTTGATATATCTATGGCAATCAGTGTCTAGATTTGGTTTGTTTCGGGGTTTGTAATAAAATGACTGGAGGAAGGGAGATGACATTTGGGCTATGGAGTCTAGAACAAACAATGCATTGTCAAATCTGCGAACTATTAAGAGGAAAAAGGCTAAATCAGGTAGTAAGTTTGAGTTTATATATGAAAAATTTGCATGGCATCAGAGGAAAAGGAAACACAAAACTATATTAGAGCATTATTGGAATGAATTTTGAATTAGTTCAGAAGAGATAAACATAGTCTAAATCGTGCCATTGCCGGGGACAAAATTGAAAATTTTTCCCGGGAAGAACGATATGGTTGAGCTCTAAGGCACATATTGGTTGTATTCCTGCTTTGGTGACTCCACACATAAAAAAATCAGTTTGAAGGTGATTCCACTGGTAGATGAATCCAGAAATTTGAACTTTCACTAGCGACTCCACTTTCAATGCAGAATCTAGCTTCTAAAACATCATTGACGAATCCACTGTTCGAAGATGAGTTCAATATCTGCAAGGTATTCTCCAATGAATCGATATCATATTCCTGGCTTTCCAAATCGTATTCCTCACATAAATTGGCAAAAATATTTGCCTAAATTCGAACATGGGAAAGGAAATGATGCCACCTTGCACTTGATTATATTTCACATGCACATAAGTAAGTTGGGGGTTGAATTTCATGAGGATTGTTTGATGAAATTGTTTATGGCTAATTTAGAGGGGAAAGAAAGATTATGGTATCAAGGTTTAAAACCAGGCAACTTATACTCTCTTAAAGATTTCCATATAACATTCTTTAAGCATTATGGAGAATCTAATCCTTCACCCTTGGTGTTTGAAGATTGTTGTGAATTTTGTGAACATTTCATTAAGTACCTTGAAAATGTTTTTGGAAATGAAGAGTGTATGAATGATGAAATCATAGAATCCCTTTATGAATATTTAGCCTAACAACAAATAGTAGCCCCTCCTTTGGCTGAAGATGAAGTTGATCAAGAAATTGTTGTTAAAAGTCATTTTCCTCCTCCTGAACTTGATGAAGATATTCAACAAGATAAAGTATTTCAAAGTTGTCTTTCTTCCCCTATGAATGATGTGGTTGTTCAAATTATAAGCGGCCTAGACATGGATGAGGGTTCTAAAACTACATCTATGGAAACTTTAAGCAGTGAACAAACAAATGGCATAGAGTTTCAGGAAAGAAACAAAACAACATATGCCATTTTTCAATCAGAGATACAGAAAGATAATGAAGAAGCAGTGGTTTTATTTGATTCATTTGAAAATCATGGTTTTGAAAATGCATCCATGGGAACCCTAGACTGTGAAATAGTGCATGATGTTAGCTTTTCACATTTGCAAGAAGATTATGAGAAGGAATTTATTTCCATTCATTCATTTGAAAGTCAAAATGACAGTCCTCAAGAAAATTTCCAGAAGTTTAATGAAACCAAATCATAATTGTTTGATGAATAAGAGGATGCACATAATATGGCTGTCACATTTGAAGATTTTCAAGAATGTATGAATGTTTTTGTTGATATGCATGGAAGAGTAGACAAACCTATTGCTGCCATTTCATTTGAAAATGTTTTCAAAACATAAAAAATAGAGCAAGAACAACAAACACTTATGAAAGAGGCTTGTCCTTATGTTTTCTCTCATCAAGAAGAAATGGTTTTTCATGGTTTTCAATATCCCATGGCCATCCTATTACAGTCTTCAGTGAAGGAGGAGTTTGTTTCATTCATAAGCTCAGGTTTTGGATTCAACTTTTGTTTTCAGCTGCCATATTTTACATTTGTCTGCCTTCTTAAGAAAGATGCGAGTGGAGAAAAATCGGGAAGCCAATTGCTTGATTGGTTGCATTGTCACTTTAGCATCACTTGATTGAGTAATCATTTCAACAGTTTTAGAGTAGATAGGAGTGTGCAAATAAGCTTGTTGGTCAATCATTATTTCAGTTTGGATTTCCAGTAGTATGTACAGTCAGATTTTAGCAGTGTATTCAGTGTCCAGTATCCAGTTGAGAGCAGTGTGCAGAGTTTGGTTTTCAGTAGACACTAGTGACAGGATGAAGCAGGGTACACACACATGTTTTGGAAGCAGCCTAATGGATTAGGCACCGAGTCTACGAGTTCTTTTCTACCTTGCAGGTAGGATATCATCCCCAGTTGGAGCCAATGTTATCACCATAACAATTTTCAGATCAGGATCCAAATTTCAGAAATTTAGCGAAATGCTATATCATTGTGGTAGCATGATAGTTTGGAGGACCAGGCTATATCCATCGGCATATAGAAAAACATAGCAGAGGAGAAAAAGGTATAACTCGGTGGACCATCGATCTTGAAGAAGCCCGGATCAACAACTAAGGCACATATCGGGGAATGAAGCAGTTTGAAAGATAATTATTCGAAGGTGGGCTGGGGAAACCATTAGGGTTTCCTTCATGGACGTGTGGCACCATCAGAGGCACATCGGGGAAAAAATCGGTCTACCTAAAACCGTTTTTTACAACCCCTGATATCAAAAGTTGATGAGGCTCGACAGACCATAGATCACCTACTAATTTGCATTAATTTTTTCCCAATGCATCTTGTCCTTGTGTTATTTTTCCACTCAAATTTTCAAATTTTTCACCAGCTCCTTCAAGCTCGCATCACCTAAATCCTTCACCCAATGGATCATCCAAAACAGTCATGTATTCCACGAGTCAAAAATTGGCAAATATCCCAAGTCTATACCTAGCCTTAATGCTTATCTAAGTCCCTTAGTTCCATCACTTCATTCATTTTTACCCTTATTTTCATCTTTCTGTTGAAAATAAAAAATATTTCTTTTATTAATCACCCTTATCCTATTCACAAAGTCATGTGTTAAAGCCTCATATGCCCAAAGTCTTTAAAAAATTGGAAAAAATGTTTATTATTAATATAAATATTTTTATATTAAAATATTTATATTAATATTTAATCCAATATTTAATTTATGGAATCACGTCAAATCATATCATGGGCACGAATCTCAATTTATAATGTGGAAAAGCCAAAGGTTGGATGGAGGGCGCACACACATATCAGGGATTGAAGTAACGAGGAGGTTAATTATGTGAAGGCTGACCGGGGAATACTACCGTGGTTTATTTGGTGGACACGTGTTTTTACGTGGAGCACATCGAAGGTAAGTTTGAATTAAACCACTCCATCCCAAGCCCGATGTAATAAATGCACCATTTATCATATTTTTTATGTGCGACATTTTTCCAGGGGTGCATTTCAATAACAATTATGGAATTTCTAATAAATGAAGGTTTTACAGAAGTAAAAGAAGAAGATAAAAGGTATTTTGCCAAAGACGGTAAATTGGAAAAACATTACACAGTAAATGTTTTTCCATAGTGAAACGGTAAATTGGAAAAACATTACATAGTAAATGTTTTTCACAGGGAAATGGTAAAAGTAAATGTTTTTACAATGAAATGGTGAATTGGGCAAACAAGACATGGTCTTAAAAACCATGGGCATGAAATAAATTATGGAAATTTAATTCTACACAATAGAAAAATATTTGGGAATTATTTTTATTTCAAATATATTATTCCCAAATGTTTAATGAGAATATGGATAAATGCAATTATATTTGAAAGATTATGAGTGACATTTCAAAGAGAACGTGGCAGAGGAAGGAGCTAGAGCGTCAGAGGAATCTACAGGGATCATGAAACGTTTTTTCTAAAAACTGTCATTTGTAATCATTGTAGAAGCTGAAACGTTTCATTTCAGTTATTGTAACCGGTTGCACACTGAAGGAACTCGAATTGTATAAGTGTTAGAGGTTCTGAGTGTATTAATGGTTGGCAGAAGTGCAAGGGCATGGTTCTGGTTGTTTTGAACTTCATTGTAATTTTCTGGGGATGAATTGAATACATATGAAGCAACTTTAAAGTTTCTATGAAAAGATTCTAATGGCGGTGATATGAGTTTTGTCTTCCATAATTGTATGTCTTTCTTGTGATATTTTATTCCATGTACATTTTTCTTCTGTTTAAATTGGAGAGTTAAAGACCCATAATTCATCATTTGATTCTCTTGGCTTAAGCAATTTAAACTATGTATGTTTCTTCTTAACTAATTCAGAATTCATTTTCGTAATGATCTGATGCAATTATATGTTTCTCTTTCCTCTTACCACTCTAATTAAATTCAAGTTATAACTTAGATTCATTGCCTCATTTAGCCTTTATCCTCTAGAGATTTCTACAGGCCAGTCAATTTTTTCATTCAATTTCATAATTTTGACTCCATAGCCCAAAGTGTTCCTCCCCTTCTTTGCCAACAACTTTATTAAAAACCCCCAAAACAAACCAAATCTAGCCACCGATTTCCAAAGAAACATCAAGTGACATGAGAGAGCCCTCTCTGAGTTGAGTAGGCTAGTTCCTCAGCTCTAAAGTTGGTTGAAACAATTACCTCTTTCGTTTGTCTATTCAGCCAGACAAAATTTACAGAGTGCTAACACTTCCCAGGGAAAATTTTTCAATTTCTTCCCCGACAACGGTGCCAGAATGTTAGCACTCTGTAAATTTTGTCCAACTGAATAGACAGATGATAGAGGTAACTGTTTCAACCAGCTTTAGAGTTGAGGCACTAGCCTACTCAAATCAGAGAGGACTCTCTCATGTCACTTGATATATATATGGAAATTAGTGGCTAGATTTGGTTTGTTTCGGGGTTTGTAACAAAATGACTAGAGGAAGGGAGATGAAATTTGGGTTATGGAGTTTAGAATGAACAATGCATTGTCAAATCTGCGAACTATAAAGAGGAAAAAGGATAAATCAGGTAGTAATTTTGAGTTTATATTTGAAAAATTTTCATGGCATCAGAGGAAAAGGAAACACATAACTATATTAGAGCATTATTGGAATGAATTCTTAATTAGTTCAGAAGAGATAAACACGGTCTAAATCGTTAAGCCAAGAGCATCAAATGATGAATTCTGGGATTTTAAACTCTCCGATTTAAATGAAAGAAAAATGTATATGGAATAAAATATCACAGGAAACACATACTGAGAAGGTAAAATAAAACTCATATCACTGCCAATTAGAATCTTTTCTTAAACGGTCCACAATCCGCTTCTACATTTATATATTCATTCTAGCCCCAAAATTTACAAAGGTCTTCCTGCAC